>JANHFL010000593.1:115577-134811 GCA_032468155.1 Oxyrhabdium leporinum
AGAGAGAGAGAGAGAGAGAGAGAGAGAGAGAGAGTGAGAGAGAGAGAGAGAGAGAGAGAGAGAGAGAGAGAGAGAGAGAGAGAGAAATTCATTTTGGAGTGTACATGATAAAACAGACTTTGGTTTATAACAGGTAGAAAGTACTTAAATCACTGGAGTACAAATAATAAGGTGAATTTTGCTCTAACATCAGTAATAATATTTGTGATCAAGAAGAATGGATTACTAAATGGAAAAGGCTTCTATAAACCCCACAAGGGCTTAAAGTAGGCTTCATCCAGCAGTCATATTGAATAACACAACAGAATAACAGAGTTGGAAGGGACCTTATAGGTCATCTAGTCCAACCCTCCCATCAAAGCAGGAGACCCTACACCATATTGCTTGCTGTCTCAACTGCTTTGCCACAGTCCACATTAATATTCCAGTGACAGGATACTAGTCAAATAGACTAGATGAAGCAGGAGTGTCAACCTGGGTATATTGAAAGAGATAATAACATGACAACTATAGAATAGAGTTGATAACAGTTTTTTCTCCCTAATAATTGTTACTGTTAACCACCATTCTGCTGATTCCTACAATATTCACATTATCAAATATTCACATGATTTTGTTGCACAGCATACATTCGTTGTCATAAGTATGTCCATCAGTCCCACAAACTGGCATATTCTCCTTATGGCAGTAAAACAGGCCTTGTTTATATGTTTGGTACTGTCTGCAGTTAAGCTGGAAAAGGAAGATGAAATGAGATCACAAGGTGCAATACACAGGAGATTGTTATTTTCCTTAACACCGTAGAAATAAAATCGACTGTTTTATTTATTTATTTATATTTATTTTTGTGTAGCTGGGCATGGGGTTGCACTCTAAAGGCCTGTACTTTTGTGTACTTCAATGGGTCTTGTAAATTAAGCTCAGGTAGCTTACATAATTTTCTTATCTCTTCAGCTTATTAGCGCACTTCAGATCTGAAGGCAAACTTGTACTTCAGGGCAAGTGAGACACTCATGCTCCCCTCTGTAACTTAAGGCAGCTGCATCTTGTCCAACAGCATCTTACAGAGGTGGGATTCAAAAAAAGGCAAAACAGCATTGGTAGACATGAAAGCCCTGCTCCTTTTGAATGGATGTTCAGAATACCATGACCATTATCTTGCTTTTTCTGATCCTTTTCATCTGTGGTTTAATGGATGGAACAATAATTAAACAAATGGGTGCAAGTATGGTAAAGGTCCGAGGATTTATACTGAATGGAGCAAATTTATTCTTCCCTGTCTTTACAGTGCTTTACATTATTTTCTGAGTGGTTTACAATGTCATATTGTATTGCCCCAACAAACTGGCTCCTCATTTCACCAACCTCAAAAGGCCTGAAGGCTGAGGCAACCTTGAGCAGGTCAGGATCGAACTTTCTGGCTGTGGCAGAATTAACTGCAATACTATATTCTAACCACTGTGCCACCACGGCTCGATGACTGAAAATTTGGGGACTTGTATATCTCAACATCTCTGGAGGGAACTTGCTGCAGAAGGCTGAATTATATGGTTTGGGATGAAGAAGTCCAGGTGTTATATGGAGTGTCTATTCATAAAATGGCTTTTGTGAGAGATAAATGCCATTTCCCACAAATTACCTATAGCGTAATCATTGGAATACCTAATCTGTTTTCATTACTACATGTATCCTTGAAATATAAACAGTCTTTTTATGTCGGTTCAGAGTTATTACAGTGCTTTATGTCCCATAAACAACATCTGGTCATTGTGAAATCTTGTTCTCCCCCAGCGGCCATGTGACTGCTTTTGAGATGCTTGTCAATCAGCTTGCCTTTGCTATGGTTGCAGCACCCTGTAGTCACATGACCATGATTTGCAACATTTTTTTGCCAGTTTCCAGCAAAAATACCCATTCGGAAAAAACGGTTTGCTTAATAATCACACTGTTCAACAATGGCTGCATGATTCATTTTGCAACGGCCATGAAAAATCTGGTCACATTGGTGCCTCAACTTACAAGCACAATGACTTATGATGGAATTTCCAGTCCCCCAAGTGTAGTGATAAATTATTATTTTGGAACAATAGTTAGATGACTAGAAGTTGGGAGTGGAGAAATGATCAAAGAATAGCAAAAATAGGAGATTACAATAAACTGCTTCAACAGCAGAAATGCAAAGAGAGCATTAAAATACATTTCTTATACTTCTGTATCAATATCATCCATCTCCATAAGGCCACCAAAATCTGTATCACCCAACACTCTCCACTCATAAGAACTAGTTATTTTGTCCTTTTTTGGATCATACTTAAAGTTTCTCATTTATATTTCAAGGAATCAGATTCTCTGTCCAGATCCTTTTTTCTTTCTTCTGCTATCAAGTTAATCTTCAAGTCTTCTTAATTTCTCCCATTGCTCTCCACCTTAACTTTAGTATTTCCTATTTTTCTACTGCATACTTTATTACATCACCTCATTTCCTGCTTTCTTTTGTCACCTGTTTTCTACTGGATTGTGCCATTTCTCAAAATATGGAGTCTATGTTCCATCTTCCATCTCAGGTCACTCGCCTACCCTTCCTTATCAGACAACCATAACAATTTGCCATCTTCTAACTTTTTATGAGATTCCTGAAAGAGCTTCAGAAGAACTTGCCTCTACTCACCAATGTTTTTTACACATTAAAAATGTATTTTTATTCCCTGGGGTTAATATAACAGACATATTAAGGTCAGCTGAACACTTGTTGCTTTAAATGTCTTTCTAAATTATAAACAAATTTGCAAATTTGTTTACAAAACAAATCAACAAAAGGTCTCTTCAGAATATTAGATCAACACAGGGACAGATGCCTGTAGATTGAATATGAATGTAGATACCACGTTGACAGTCTCTAGGTTACAACTTCCTAGGGAGGGTATTGCTGTTTCTTGTTAAGCCACTGTTCAGAATACAGTCTGCACAGTTTCCCCTTCTGTCTTAAGTTCTATAAGAGTTAATAACTTACTTTTTTTTTTACATGGAGGGTCGGTATCTGAACCACTTTCTGGAACAAATGGCTTCTAGGTGGCACGGCCAGGATGTGGCCAAAACCCGACCAACCAGGCCAAATGCCAGTCTTAACCTGAGAGAAGGAGAAAATCTGATTTAAGAACTAATTGGATATTGATCTTTTAAAACACCATCTGTTTCTTGTAATCTTCATTGAAACATGCAGTGAAGCAGCTGAAATTTTTTACTGGAGTCTTATATTTAACAGCACAATTTGATAGCCATTGCTCAGTCAATATTAAGTCAAGTGTGCAGGCTATCAAGGAAATATGGCCTGCTTCTTCCCACTTCCATCAACCAATTTGAATTACTTCTGGTCAGGGAAAAGAGAAGTCACTTTTTCCACAGCCACCACAGAGATGCAGCAGCCTGTCAGAAAAGAAGCAGATTACCCCTTTCTTGAATTGTTTGGGATAAAGCTTTTTCATTTTGGTCATCTGCTCTAAAGGCAGTAGACTTCAATTCCATGATTCTCTACTTTGATGGCAGAACACGGACCTCTGCCTCTTAGCTAGAGAATACATTATTTTACAGGTTGCTAACTTTTATATATTTATTTACACAATTGGTATATGGCTTTATTTCCCCTCCCATTTCTGTATTTCAGGTTGTTCTATGCAAAACAGCCTTTCATTTATTAAGTGTAGAGAACTGCTGAGATGACCTTCAAAAAAACTATTTGTTGACAGTTAGCAAAACATGACTTAAGCATTCGGACAGAAAGAAAACATTAGAAAAATAATTCATCTAGCTCCACCTTAATTCTTTGTTGTATAAGAGCAGGGGACAGATAATGCTGTAAGCCTTCAAAATTCTGTTGTTATAGCCTATATCAGTACAGTTACAGCATTACTAGTGGAGTCTTTCTTGATCTGTCATGTATCAAAGGGCTGACATCAAGTTTACAAATGTGAAATTTCCGTACAATGGAACCGGTACTTCCATTTTTCAATTTGTTTTATTGCATCTTTTCATAATTTGATTCTTCTGCTCAGGAAGAAATGACTATTCTGTGTGTTCATTTCTATGGATTTTGATCTTGGTAACAATGCAGAGGAGATGCAGCTTTGCAAATCTATTTATTAACACTACCACAAGCAGGCAATTTCTGCAAGCATTCTTGAAGGGTAACAATAATCCTGTCACCCTTTCCCTGCTCTTACTCTTAAAATATTGTTGGTTTCATTTTGGGATTTGGTACTTAATCAATTTTTTAAATCAACCTGGCCTTCAGATTTGTTTCCCTTGCCTCATTGTTGATTAAATTGAATTCTAAGTCTATGATCCAGTGCCATTAGTTATATAAAATAAATGTTTGTAGCTTTATCTGGTGTGGAGCCATTCCCTGCGGTCAAACCTATCATCTTCATGTAGAAACAGGGCTACTGATCTGAGCTTCAAAAATACAGACAATATAGAGAAAGACATTCTCTGCAGACACTTCTTGATTGCCCATACTTTTTGCAAGCCAGATCTGGTTGCCCTAATGGAAGGGAAGAATGAATTGGCATTGCTATTCATTCCAGGACTGTGTGCAGAGCAGGGGAACTCCCACACCATATTAAGTAACTAGCGTATTCTATAGATGTAAATGCATTTCCTGATATTCATTTTTGAGACACTTCTTTTTTGTTTCTGATATGAAGAATATGAGAGGTTTCTGTCTAGTTCCTAAATTTAAAAAAAAAGAAAAGAAAAGTGATATAAACAATATGTTACCTGACCTTTTCTGAAGCTCGAACAGCTGAAAAATAATTTCAAAAAGTATTAGAAATGTTCAGTGGCAAGGTATATTCAATCCTTCTTATCTCACATTTTTATTAAGTACTCGAGTTTTCAATTATTAAGATTCAATTATTAAAACATGTGAAGAATGGCTGCAGGATTTGGATTTGGCTAGTCTAAAGAAAAGAGAAATTAGGGGTGACATGGTAGCAGTATTCCAGTATTTGAGGGGCTGCCACAAAAAAGAGGAGTCAAATTATTCTACAAAGCACCAGAGGGCAGGACAAGAAACAATGGTTAGAAACTAACCAATGAGAAAAGCGACCTGTAACAGTGAGGACAATTAACCAGTGGAACAGCTTGCCTTCAGAAATTGTGGGCACGACATCACTGGATGTTCTTAAGAAGGGTCTAGACAGTGAAATAGTACAGGTTCTCCTGCTTGAGCAGGGGCCTGGACTAGAAGACTTCCATGGTCTCTTCCAGCTCTATTCTGTCTTAAGAGACAATTCTTCTAAACAATTATTAGATACTAAAAACAGCACCACAGAAAATTAATTGATGTTTCTATGATCATTCACTACCCAGAGTCACTGGTTTGAGATGGCTGACTGTACAAATTGAATGAATGAATGAACAAATGTTTGGCTTTTCTGGTGATGTTTTGTTATGGCTGAATCTCCTCTTGGTTATGAGGTGTTTGCTCAGAGAATGAACAAATATTCAAACCTGTTAGTAGCAATAGCAATTGCACTTAGACTTCTATACTGGTTTACAGTGCTTTACAGCCCTCTGTAAGCATCAGGATATTGCCCCCAACAGTCTGAGTCCTCATTTTACCCACCTCAGAAGGATGGAAGGCTTGAGTCAACCTTGAGTCTGGTGAGATTTGAACTGCCAAATTGCAGGCAGCTGGCAGTCAATAGAAGTAGGCTGCAGTACTGTACTTTAACCACTGCGCCACCGTGGCTCAGTGGTTCGAGTGCAGTAGAGTGTAGTACCCAAGGGAAAGATCCCTTATTGGGTCCGTTGATTCTATGTTCTCTCACCATCGGACCCTCAGTAGTCTTCTTCATTACTGCACTAAAAATGAAAATGGAACATTGATTCCCTGACCTTATTTGCTCAGATGAGGCTAACTGAGAGCTGTTCTCTCCAGTGGTATTCTACATGATCACTGTAGAATTTCCTTAGGAAAACTATGAGCAAGTTTGCAATTGAAAATGCTTACTTTCTGCCTCTTTCTTTCTCTCTCTCTGTCACATGTTTCTTAGATGAAATATTAGCTGTCTGGACTACTTTCACAGAAAAGCTTGTGGATTGGTCGAATATAATAAATCACTGAATAAAACATTGATCTTTTAAAAACACTTTTTGGGCAAGTTTCATGCTAATGGATTCATGCCATGATAACAATTTCTCAACATTCTCTCTTTTGGGTATGTGTATTAGATACTTCATAAAAGGACCGTTTTAATGTGATGTAAAACTACCACTGTTCCTGCTTATTATTTCTTAAATGTACATTCTGGCCAACTTCTAGCAACATGAGTGGTTTACGAACATTAAGAACATGGAAAAACAAAGAACAATGAAAAAATACAAAAACACCACAAGACAAAAGAACAAGGATGGCAAAGAAAACAAACCCAGAAGAGAACAACAACAACAAAAAAGGAAGGGCCTAGGCAAAATGTAGACCCTTGTAGACCCTTCAAAATACCAATAGGGTGCGGACCATTTGACTCTTAAGGGGAACCTCATTCCAGAGGGCAGGTGCTACTACAGAAAAGATACACTTCTGGGATCCTGATAGGTGGATTGTTTAATTGATGGAACCTGGAGTCCACCAACCATGCTAGGTAGTCCAATACTATAGGACACACATGGTCTTTCAAGTCTTATACCATGTACCATGCCATGTACTATTACTTTTAAATGTTACTGCTGCTGGTAGGTGTCTGTTAACCCTTTGAAGTAGTCTAGAAAAGAAGCATAACCAGAGCATCAGCACTATATTGTAGCGTTACATTAAACAGAATGTAAAGACTGAAAGTATTTTCCCCCTTTTCTTATTTTATTCTCAGAAAAACTAGAAAGGGTTCTTTCTGAGCCTTGGTGGTGCAGTGGTTAGAGTGCAGTGCTTCAGGCCACTTCTGCTGACTATTGGCTACCTGCAATTTGGCAGTTTAAATCTCATCAGGCTCAAGGTTGACTTAGCTTTCCATCCTTCCGAGGTGGGTAAAATGAGGACCCAGACTATTGGGAGCAATATGCTGATTCTGTAAACCACTTAGAGAGGGCTGTAAAGCACTGTGAAGCGGTATATAAGTCTAAGTGCTATTGCTATTGCTATTTTCATGGGCCATTCTAGAGCTTCAGTTCTGTTTCAGAAGCGGGAATGGACAATTATTTCCCCAGTTAGCAGTTTGCCTGACACTACTGACCAGGGCAAGTGAATTAGTGTAATCCTGGGGTAGCTTATCATTGAAGGTAGCCCCCTATGAGTTAGTTGTTTAGGTTAATTAACCGGGTTAGAGTATTTGCATGGAGCAGTATTTTGTGCAAACAGGGCCAGAAGTACTTTGCCTTTCAAAGGTCCCACCAGCTGTAAAATCCGGGGGGGGGGGGCCGATCTGTCCATGTTCACATTACTTGCATTCATAGGGAGCAGTCATGGCCTTGATTTTAATAGCTACACCATAACATTAATAATTAAAAATGAACATCTTCAAAGCTCTCTGTAGGCAACATTTAATCTCCTTGCCACAGTATGTGGTATTTTCACAGATGACCATTTCGGACCGAAAGCCAGAATGTGCTGCTGTGCGTCCTGCAGTGAAAGAGTGTCAGAATGCAGGTCAGGTCACATTTAAGCTGCTGCCTCACTGCTTTTCTATTCACATGGCTTTATCTAGAGTGCATTTTTGCCCCCCTTTCAGCCGACATGTTGTTTGGTCAAGAATTTTATCAATTCAGCTGTCTAAACGGACAGGACTCAGCATGCTTGTGTGTGTGTGTGTGTACATACACACATACATACATACACATATACACACAATTTACACACCACATTTTAATGCTCTGTGTTCTGCTCTGCAAATAAGCCCCACATTCCTCAATTTCCATCATAGATGCCACTCTCAGAAGGCTTCTCCTGGAGTACAAAACATTGGTGCCAAGGACAAGGTCTGTGTGAGAGACCCCAACATTTAATGGTTCCTTATCTTGGAACCAGTTCACATGGATCACACTAGGAGAAAAATGTGTGGTTCAGCAGTTTTTAACTCAACCTACAGTGGGAATTCAGGATATTCTGGAGTGAGTCCTGTTGGATGAAAACAGGCAACTGTCTTCAAGAGTGAAGACATGTGCAAGACATGCTATGATATAAAGGCCATTTGAGGAAACGTAGCAGAATGCCTGCAGGGTTCTCTCTTCTGCCTGACTTTCATCATTCTGGAACTTGCATGTCAGGATGGTAGCAATTTCTTGAATGAATTGATCTACTTATGGTAGCCTAACATGCTTTCAAAATTCCAAATGTGTCCAGTAGCCAAAATATTTAGGGAACTTTTTTTGTGACTCTCTCTCTTCCTCCCTCCCTCCCTTCCTCTCCCTCCCACTCTCTCCCTCTCTCGCTCACACACACAAACATTCCAGCAGCTGCTCTAAGTCAATTTTCTTCAAGTGTTTTAAGTTTTTGCACAAAGAAGGATTACTGGATCCAGCTGAAGAAAATCAGCATAGTATAATCAGGTTTCCATCTCTTTATTAGATGATCCTCACATTACAAAGTGTAATACCAAGATAGGCATTCTATTGTAAATGCTATCTATAATGCTAGAGGTTAATTCATCCTGAAAACAAGATTGTGGGTTTGTTTGTTTTTGTTTCCTGATGCTAAGGAACATAATTAGGAAAGGGAACATAGGCTCAAGGGGAGACAGGATATTTTGGCATCTTATAAAAATATAAAGCACCCGATTAAGCAGCAATGAAAATTTAAAAAATGATTAGTTTGCTGAAATTATAAATGCTTGTGGAAAACAAGAGTATATCTGTGAGCTCCAGCAGGGAAGTCCATAAAAGAGGGGTGGGGGAAAAATCAAGATGGTGGCTGTGATTGAGTTAGAGCCACCATGCACGTAACACAGGGTGGAGTTTGAGTTGCAAAAGTTAGAGCCAACAGGGACCAATAATGCAAACAGAGCTTTTTAAGGTGCAAGTGGTGCAAAGGGCCATGGAAAGATATATGCTCAGCATTACAAGACAAGATAGAAAGACCTGCACATGGATTAGAAAACCAACGAAACTGTGCAATATCATCAAGAGAGTAAAACAAAAGAAATGGAAATGGGCTCGTCACGTAGCAAGAAAAACTGATGGCAGGTGGAGGAAGACAATCATAGAATGGATTCCACTTGATAAAAAGCATCCACAAAAGAGACCTAAAACAACATGTATCTACAACATCTGACCAACCGCACTCAACCTGTAGTCCTCAATGGAACTACATCTACATGGAGGGAAGTATGCAGTGGGGTACCCCAAGGCTCTGTTTTAGGCCCTGTACTCTTCAACATCTTCATCGATGATTTGGATGAGGATATAGATAGGGAACTCATCAAATTTTCAGACAACACCAAGCTAGCAGGAATAGCCAACACTAGAAGATAGGCTCAAGATACAGAAGGATCTTGACAGACTTGAACATTGGGCACTATCTAACAAAATGAAATTCAATGGTGAAAAAAGTATGGTTCTACATTTAGGCAAGAACAACAAAATGCACAAGTACAGTATATGTGGCACTTTACTCAATAGTGGTAACTGTGAAGGGGATCTTGGAGTCCTAGTGGACAATCACTTAAATATGAGCCAGCAGAGTGCTGCAGCTGCCAAGAAAGCCAACACAGTTCTAGGCTACATAAACAGAGGGAGCTGGCTGGGAATTCTGGGAGTTGAAGTCCACAAATATTAAAGTTGCCCAGCTTGGACACCACTGGCCTAATGGCTCTGTTCTTTAGAAATATCGCTCCGTGAATGCTCAGCTTTTAAACAGAGAGAGGAAAAACCCATTGATACATTTTATTCATGGAGAAATTTTTAAAAACCCATACAAACAAGCTGGTGACAGAATTTAACTGATGTTGGTTGATCTCCTAAGAGCTAAGCAGGATCGGACCTGATTCATACATGGATGAGAGACCACCAGGAAATCCCAAGATTGTAGGTCAGAAGAGAAATTTGGTCAAAAATCAGAAGGCAAACATTTTTTCAGAAAAATGCATGGACTGGCCTGCACAATCGCCAGGAACCAAGCTTTTCTTCATTGTTAAATTTCCCTTTATCTAAAAGCTCATTAAGAAATACAATAAACTGGTCCCTTGCTTTCTGCTACTATCATTAGGCTAGTTGATATAACTTTATTTTTCAACAGTGTAGATTAATAAAACAAAAATGTACAGAGCCATGGAATAATTTTTAAAAAGACCCCAATATACAACTGGAATGCACCCTTTGGCTTTTCTGCAGTGGTCCTCTTCTCTTTGTACTCTATCCCTATTTCTCAACTAGTGCCCAACATGCTAAAGCTATTCATATCTGAGCAGGATTGCAGATTTCACAATCCACACCCAATACCTCTGATCGGCTTTCTCCACCTCTTACCTTTCAGACAGGCCTGGTTCACAGCTGCCAGAATTCTGAATGAGAAACCTAGGATTGACAAACCCATCCGAAAGGTAGCAGGTTGTGATTTCAGGTTAGTCTCCTTGTCCTTCTGGCGACTCTTACCCAAAAGCAGGGGTGTTCAACTTTATCAACTCTTAAAACTTGTGGAGCTCAACTCCCGGAATTGCTGGAGAATTCTGAGAGTTGAAGTCCACAGGTCTTAATGTTGCCAAGGTTAGACAGTCTTTTCCCTAAAGACTGGAAAGCAGAGCAAGTTTGGACCCATCCTGGCGGGTGGAAAGGAGCACTTTTCTCCCTACCAGGGGCATTTAGTGATCTGCTTGCCAGTCTCTTGGCTCTCTGGTGATCTTCTAGATTCCCTCAAGTATGTTTTTCAGGATGCAGATAATTTATATCTACTAGTAAGATGGTAGGAGATGACTTACAAAGGGTTGGCTCCCCACCCTCCTATATTTAATTCCAAAGGCTGCTGAATGCACATTGGTGCTTCCAAGGCAGCATTTAGAGGCCTCATGCTGTCCTTCAGATATGAGTTGCTTCATTTGTCTCTGTAGCCATTACCTCCTGGTGGAGGGGAGGGGAGAGACTATTTTGTCCAGGGCCTTTTCAGTTCCCCCAGGCTGCATGAACGTGTGGTGTGTCTTTGAAAGCATCCCTCTGCCTCTCTCTTTCCCTCCCAAGCCTTTGTTAGCAAGCCGATTGGAGACCGCCCTGATTCACGGTCCAGGTGCCAACCAGGTTAAAGTCCCACTGGGAGGCAATTATTGCCTCTCGGTCTCTTCCTTTGTTCTCCTGGGGCCGTGAATTCAGATTGAATTAAACACCCATTTGCCAATAGTCCCTGCTCCGTTACAGCAGAAATCTCCACCCAGGAAGGATACCAGGAACGGTTCCTGCTTTCTTCTGAACAGAAGGGGATGTTCTTCAAAATCCTGCACTGAGTTCAGCCGTGCTGCATCAATTGTCCTAAGATGTTCCTCATGCTGTTGACATCCCCCCCCCCCCCCAATTCTCCCCAGAAGGGATGGGAAAGACTTGCAGGCAGTCTCCCTGCCAAGGAACAGCGCTGGCATTTTTTTTTTAATGTAATTGTTCACTCCCACAAGATATATTAGAGTGGGAGGGGGTAGGAAGGGAGAATTGAATCATCCTGCTGAATTAAAGTGGTCGCATTTCTTAATCACTTTTTTTTTTAAAGGGAAATTTATGTTTTATTTTCTAGGAAAGGAATCTGTGTGGTCTTGCACTACTCGATTCTCTGGCTCAAGCCCCAGACAACTGCAAACTTATTCATTGAGCTTGCTCCAGACAATGCTGGCAACAGGCCTCTGTCACAGCTTTCAGGGGCATTAGCAGCCATGCCGCTAAATTGATGTTTGGAAACTTGCAAGCTGGCTTGAAATTATTCAGAGGATGGGCACCCTGTTGCTCTTAAGCTGAGCAATCTATAAGCCCCTGCAATGCGGGTGCAGCCTGCTAAGCCCACTTGGTTGCCTGCAATTAAGGAATCTGAGTCTGGGGATTGTCTGAAGCTGCTGGGCTGGGAAAACTGCTCAGACAGCCTCGGTCTGGGCTGTCTCACACCCAGGAGGAACAGCAGCCCAGGAAGGAGGCAGCCATCTTTCAAGGGGCAACTTAGTCACGGCAGGCAGGGAACCAGCCACCTCCACCCACCCAATTGGAGGCTTTTTTCAGAAATGTACAATGGGGCTGGATCATTCGAGCATGTTTCATTGTCATGGACAGCATCATCAAGAAGTAACTCGTATTGACTGATATTAACACACCGCACTCTGGCAAGCCAAACAGCATTTTTACATCTCATCCTATCCAACATAGAAGAACTGGCTTGTTTCAAGTAACTACAGGCCCCATTCATAAGGAAGCCCTGTAGCTGGTTCAGCCTTTGTCACATATTCTTCAGTTGGCCGTAGGCAAAGCATTGTTAGGCATTGTAGGCCTATCTCCCCCTTCTATCTTCTGTACAATATGAGCAATATTGTCTTAAAGGCATCGCAAGTAGCTTCCTAATGACTCACTAAAATCTTGTTGATTTCAGTAGGTTTACTCTTATAGCAACAGTCGAATTCAGAACTAAATTTCACAGAATGATAACAAGATTATATAGCCACCCAGAGTCTTGTGGCCATCTCCAATCAATCAATCAATCAGTCAGTCATGCCTAGAAAGACATCCCAGTTGATTTTAAAACAATAGATTGGGATCCAGTCAGTCTTAATTTTTATAACCTAATAATCAATTTGTCCATGGGTTACTTTAAATGGCAATCTTTAGATCTGTATTTATAAATCTAATTATACAAATATGCATGCCATTTTTAAAAGTTATATACAGCAGCAACTCTGTCAGGATGTTTACAATGAGAAAAAAATGTAAATGTGATTATTTGGAAATGATTTTTTAAAAAAAAAAATCCAATATCACAATACCCTTATAAAAACCTGTAGCATAATCCCATTAGAAATGTTGTGCACGGTACCTAAAAAGACTATCATAGAGTTAGAACATCAGATCATCACAATTGTAAAGAAAGTGGGGCAGTGCACATGTGTGAAAAGGTCTTAAGGTTGAGTTTTATTAACTCAGGGACAAGGGAAAATGCAGTTATATGGTAGAGCATATAAAATTATTTATAGTGTGATTGGGGGAGTGTTTTATTTCTCTGTCATAATATTAGAACCAGGTCATGCAATGAAGCTGAATTATGGGAGATTCGGGACAGATAAGAGAAAGTAATTCTACATGCAAAGCATAATTAAAGCTGTATAATTTCACGATGGCCCTCAATTTAGACAAATGCAAGATGATAAGCAGCTATATATTATACATTGCTTATATATTGTTTACTTTATCAAAGTAATATATACTCTACATTTATCATCTGGGGCGGGGGGGGGAATGTGTGAGAATGATGTGGTACTGAATGCTTGAGAGTTGATTTCACATAGAGACTCAGCTGGTCATTGTGCAAGAGAACATTGGGCTTCAATTAAATTTTGCAGACCTCTTCTTCTCTAGTTCCCTCGGAAAGCATATTCAACTTTCAGTCTTCTCATGCAAGTTTGCATCTACAGCAAGAGTAGATGAAACGTCAACAACCTACTGCTCACCCATCGTAGTTAGGATGGATCCCCAGCATGGTGTAAGAACATATGGTTTGTCTAGAGCAGTTCAAACCTTGGTGATATCTCCCCAAATTCACCAAATTGCCAATGTTATAAAAAATGGGGACGGGATGATGTGAATCGCTAATCAGAATCAGCCATACTAAACAAATGGACAGGTCAAATGTAGTCCATGTAGCTTTATGTTCTTCTACAAGATGCTGATTGCATTCTGCTCCTCTTTGAGAATATTTATGGACATTAAATTCAAGGATAAATAAACCAGCTACCCCATGCTTAAGTAGGGCACAAAACATGCAACCCAGGGCTGCACATTCTTCTCAGTGATGGCTGAACCCTGGGCTAGAGGAACTCATTTCTTCCTATCAATCAGCTTAATGACCAAGTGTGATGGAGAGATTCCAGTCAGAAAAATAATCCTTTTCTGCCTGCTGCTGACCCCAGGAATAGCTGCCCAACAGCCCAGCCCAGCCATATCCCCCAGTGCTCCCTGCTCTTGAAAGGGAACTTGAAATTCCTTGCTACCTTGGAGCCTGCGGTCACAAGGACACTGCAGACAAGATTAGGGTGGGTTTTTTTCTCCAACACGCCAAGACTGGATGTTTGTCTGCATTTCTCTCTTGCCATCCCATCTCCAAGGAAGCTCCCTCCACTCCCCACACCCCCAAACCTTCACTTTCTAAGAAGGATGCGACCTACTGAGCTATTCACACCAGTTAAATGAGAAAAGAGATTTGATAAAGCACATGCTAGGAGAAGAGAAAGAAAAAGAGAGGGAGGGAGGAAAGAAAGAAAGAAAAAAGACAGGAAGGAAAGAGAAAAGAGGGGGAAAGGAGAAAAGAAAAATAGGAGAAGGGGTGATGTTTTGACTGTGAAGTTGTTTTTGGGTTGTGAAAGAAAAAAAGAAACAAGATTATTTTTTTCCTCTGCTGCCCATATGCAAATAGGCACCCTTTTCTCAGATCCAAAGAATGTCACAGGCTGCAATCCCACTGCTAATCCAATTTTCCCAAACAAGTATTTTACATACTCTTCCCCCCTCCCTTCTCTGGGAAACTAAAAGAAGCCACCTCTGCCTTTAGATGTCTACTGGGCTGCCTTTCTTCAACAATCCAGTATGTTTTTTCCAATCTCAGTTACAAAAAGGCAACATTTCCTCAGAGCAACTTGCAATCTTTTGCTTTCTTGAATGACATGAATGGCCAAAGGAAAAGAATACAAGGAATCGCCTTTGCCCAGGTGAGTACTCAAAGGAGAGGTAGAGACCCCCATAACTGACAGACAGGAACTTTGCCAATATAACTTAGCCCTCAATTTGTAGTAACCAGCGGTAATTGGAGCATGGGAAATACACAACCAGTCAAGCAATGGGGACATTTAGAAAAGGTTAATTTCATTGGAAGAAATGGAATCCAATGAAATTACAAGCATATCTTTTTGGAGGCAGTAATTGAGGCAATTGTATGAATAACTGTTAAAAACAAGCTAGCATTGGAGACCTGATTAAGACCAGATTACTGGTAGGGAAGTAGGGGAGCACTGCCCTTCTGCCCTCCTCCACCCCTCCCATAAATCTTGACTTAGACTGGGGACTGATGTTGACACTAGAGGTGCAATATGGCCTTTGAGCTTAGCCTGTGCGTGGGTCACTTGGTCTCACTTCCTGGTTCCAAGGAGACTTGCTCTTTCTCCATGATTTTTTATGGGAAGACTGATCACATTCAAGCAACTGGGTCCTGTGATGGTAGAGTAGGAACTAATGCCCAATATGCTTCCATCAAACAACCAATCTTTTATTTGGCAAATGTTTTGTTCTCCTTCCAGACTACAAAAACATTTTAAAAAACAAACCACCACTCTTGCTTATCAGGTGGCTATGTCCAGATTGTTCTGTTGGCAACAGTACAGAAGTAGTTGGCCCCTGCCTTTTTCTGCCATCATTTGCTTTTCCTTGAAGTTCCTGCTATAAAACAAAGCCCAGGTAACTGATATAATATCACATTTCCCCACTTTATTTCTTATTTTTACTCCTCCTTTCCATGCAGCACTCTAAACAGCAAACGTTAGGTTTTGGAAGTAGGAACAATAAAGCAAACAAATGTAAATATAGTAGGTGCACATTTATTTGTTTGTTTATAAAATTTATAGACTGTCCATTATACCTCAAGGTAACACTGGGCAGCTCTTTTTGGCCTGGCTTGGCATGGCCTTCAAATACTAACCCCATATCGATGATACAGTTTTCACAGGAGTATTACACTACAACTGATAGCAACTGTCTTATTGCTGATATCTGCTAACTTTCTAAACCAGGTAAAGGCTGCTTAATATCAGTGTTACTAATGTCCACAACTGGTTTTGTAGCTGAGACCTGCCTGATAATTAAGATTAAAATAGCTGATTTTGTTTTCTGTTTGGAACTGAATTCAGCATCCTGAATGTAATATCAACTTCAATTTGAAAATTAAAATCAATAAAACAAGTTGCTAGACGTTAAGCTTGGGGATGTGAAGCAATATTTGAAGATATCTTGAAAAGGTAGGAAGTGAAGAATTTGAGGTAGGGGGGAAACATGATTTCCTATCTAGGTAAAAACAAAAATGAAGCAAATTGTGTATGTGTGTGCATAAAACAGAAGCTTGCTTACAATAGCTTCAAGAGAATAAGTAAAATTATTATTGTTTTATTATAAATAACAATTTATAACAATATTGGGGTGAAAAGGTAATAAGTTCTCTATGGGATCCAGTCATGGCAATGGCATTTCAAGAATAATCTGCTAGTAGCTGTAAAGGTTACTCTCCAGGTAAAGAAGGAAGATGCTATCCATTATGACACCGAAGATTCCACACCTTTATTTAATCATCTAATTGAAAGCAGGAAAAGTTAGGACACACTGTTCAATGTGGAAGCTATTCTACCTAGTACTGTTGTAGTAGATAATGAAAGTGAAAATGGTCTTCTGACTATAACTTTAAGTAAAGTGTGTTCTTGGGGGATTTTTGGTAATAGACAGCTGCTGTAGTTTCAGTTTTGTATTTTGGTCTTTTCTATTGTTTTAGGGATACAGAACCTCTTCTGCTATAGCTCTCAGCCATGTTCTCCCCTAATTTGTTGTGTGTGGCTGGACCATGTAATTAGTTTATTCTTCAACATATTGTATAAACCAAGCTTGACTCATTGAATAAACCATGGTTCAGCTGACCTTTCTATGGCCCATAATGTATACCCAGGCATATGGGGCTTTGAATTCTCAATTTCCTGACAACCCACATGTAGGCATCAAGCAAGCAGAACTCGCGTCACAGGGTTGTTGTGGGGAAAATAGAAGGACCAGATAGATATCTTTGCAACTTTGAGTTACTTATAAAAGTTATAAAGGCAGAATTAAAATCTAATAAAAACAAATAGGTACATATGTATTCCCAACCAGTTAATGCAAAGGAAAATGCTAAGAATGATTGAATGATAGATGAATGTAGGATAAATCCACATTAGTATAGTTTCTTCTTTCTTACCTATAAAAATGGAATAGGAAATTAATGTCTTGCAGAAGAGGTGTGCCAGAAATTACTGTTTGTCTGGCTAAGCTGGGGAGGTTAGGGAAAAAAAGGCTCAGCAGAAGGTATGGACAAATCACATCTGCAATCCTGCATAGAGTCAAGTTTGACTTGAGGGCATCTGTATTTGATCTACTCTCAAAGAATAGATCATTCAGGTGGAACCGAGAGAAAACAGAGATTCTCCACTGGCTTTTGAAATGGTAGCTATCTGGTAGTGACCTTCACAGAGGTGTTAAAAGTGTACTGGGAGAGAGGATAAAGAAGGAAAAGAGGAGGAGAAAATGAGGTCCTAATATCACAGCGAGCTGCTAATCTCGGATTCTTAAAAGAAAAGACTGATGTGACTCCTGTTCCCTTATTTACATCATCCCAGATAATCCCTTTGGTCTTGAGCAAGATTCCTTGCCCCAAACCTAGAAATATAGACTGAACTTTGTCAGTGAGATGCCAAATGCTAAAGTTATTCAGAGGGAAGGAAAGTTGTAATTAGGAAAGACATGGAAGAGGAGGGAGGCAAAGTCCAAACGAGCTGAGAAGCAATAGCTAGCATGACTAATAACTCTTGGACTAACATTTGAGTAGATAGGAAATTTAGCTCTGTGGCTGGATTGATTAGCAAAGGAAGAGAAAGAGAGCCATGGCTGCTGTGGAAAAGACAATGGATGGGTGGGGGGGGGGAAACCCCACATCAATAAGCCATTTGTCAGGGTGTGGATCATCAACACATGGCCAAGATACGAGGAGCAACCAGGCAAGAGGGAAAATAAAACAAAGTTATGTTTACATTATTTAACAAGTAAAAATTAAAATGTAACCCAGTAAAGAGCAAATGGCACAGTTATATGAAAAGCACATTTTAAGATCAATCTAGCAACTTCTCAGGTGTTAAGCTTGTTGCTTCTCCTTGTTTTTCAGCCTGAGCTTAGAAAAGGAGACAGTTGTCTAGGTATATCTTTGCAGAGCCCATCAGCCTCAGATCTTCCTCCTGACTGTACTAAATTGCCATTCAAGACCAGTAGTCCTCCCTGGATCCAGTACCAGAATAAGGGTGAAACAGAGCATTCTACCTCTGAGATGTTTTGGTCTTCATCTCCAATAATCTCCACACGTCCATGCTGACTAGGGCTTGCTCGATCTATTTATGCAATTGTTCTACCGTCTGAAACATAGCGGACCGGGCTTGTGGGAATCAAATGTCCAACGTTTCTCCATGGCAACCGGATTGAGGAAATGTTGAAACTTGAATTTGAAGCCCTCATCCTTTCACACCTAACAGGACTGAATGTTGATTTCATCTCAGGATTGTACCACACACTTGCCTTTACAGATACAAAGAAATGGTAATTTGGCTAACCTAATGAATCCCCCTGAGACATAGAAATGAAAATGGCACATGGATGATTACATACCCTAAGATTATATAATGTAAGGACCTGACGTCCAGGGTTCCAGAGGTGGGTGGGTGGAGTGAAGGATTTACAAAATAGACAGTTCCCTTAGTCTAACACACGGGTGTCAAACTCGATTGCGTCACGTGACCTATCGTTTTTTGCCTTTGTGGAGCTAGGGTGGGCATGCCCTGTGCATGACACATCCGGCCAGCAGGCCACCAGTTTGACACCCCTGGTTACCTTATTCCAGCCCTTTATCATACTGAGGCTTTGCCAAGCAAATGATCAGTCATTCTAGGAGATAAACCGATCTTGTAGTGACATTCCAACTCCATCAAAACCAATGAACTTGGGGCAGTAGGGGAACCTCTGACTTGCTCTGGTCTTCGCCTGTTCTTGTGAAGCAGCCTTGATTTCTGCCGTGGCAGCCTGCCTTTGTGGCCCAGGGTTTGAAGAGAGGCCTCCTGTGCCTTTTGCCTTCCACACCCAAAAGACAGGTCTCTTAGGGAAGGTCCTTGAGAAGCAAGGCTTGATCGAGGCTGCACAAGTCGGTATATGCGTGTTTAAATTCAGTCCAGAGGTCCATGCAGAAGAAGATTTGCTGAAAACCTTTTCAGCTTAATATTTTTAATGAGTTATAAGATAACATAAGATACAA
>JANHFL010000593.1:145547-156473 GCA_032468155.1 Oxyrhabdium leporinum
GATGGTGTCAAATGCATTGTTGCAGGATGTAAGCTGTTCCAAGTAAAGCTGCCTTTTTGCAATTGACTGGTGGTGATTTTGTCAATGCCAATGGTGTTCATGTGATGCTCTAGATGTTTTCAGGTTGATCCAAGGAACCTTTTACTATTGGTACTATTTTTGCATTCTTTTGCCAGAGTTGTTTTACTTTTATTTGCAGATCTTTGTATCTGTGATTTTCTCCAGTTCTTTTTCTTGTCTTCTGCTGTCTCCAGGTAATGCAAAGTCTCCAGGTAATGCAAAGAACAGATTTTTTTTGCCTTTCTTATCAACAATTGTAAAATCTGGGATGTTGTGTGACAGATGCTTGTCGGTTTGAATTCTAAAGTCCCAGAGCACTTTCATTTTCTCATTTTGGTTCCACCAGTTCTTGCTTGCAGGCAAATGGTATTTCTTGCATATATTCACATGCACCATTATTATCTTTGGTCACTCAGTTGGCCAGATGTTCAGACTGGATTTTATCATTTTCGTCCACCTAGTGAGTCTTTCCCAAGGACCTGGGATAGGCGGATGTGGATGCTTTATTGTGTTAAAGGTATCATCACAAGATGTAAGCTTTTGCAATTGACTGTTATTATTATTCCAAATATATTAATCATATGTCACAACTAAGGTTGGTCGGTTTTCCTCTTCATGTTTTTTCAGCCCTACCCACAAGTTTGGGAATTGTAAAGACTGCATCTAATTAGAGATGAGGTGCCCAACTATGCTGTTGTTTGTTGTTGGGCTGATTTAAGTCTTTATTTATCAATGACACCACTGTTGACTTTCTGCAATCTGTATTTGCAAATCTCAGTGTTTTGCAATCCCCCCCCCCCCAATTTCTTGTCTTCAACATTATTCTCTCCTAGTAGGGCTTTATCAGTAAAGCAAATACGATTTTGTCCAATGACAGTAATACCTGGGATATTATGATGCAGGTATACATCAGTCTACATTTTGAAATCTCACACATTTTTTTGGGCTTTATCGTTTTTAGTAACCTTAACCTGTAATTTCACATTTTTAAAAAAATTTTTACTGGCTGCCAATATCTTTCTGACTTGACCGTGTCTTCTTTTTGTAAACCGTCTGCATGAATTGGCTGCATCCAGTTATCATTGTATAAGATCAATTACTTTATCGTTATCACATCACAAATGGCATTTTTTACTCAAACTGAGGGGTTTTGGTTTTTTTTAATTCTCGCCTTTGTGGCATTTTAGTGTGTAGTGCTTGTTCTTGAGACTATTAATAGTTTTCAGTTTCCTGGTTTGTCAGTCAAGGTGATCAAAGTCCATCTGAATCCGGCCAACTGCTCCTGCACCATATCGAGTCATTAGTATTGCTTGTGAGTTGATAGCTTTGATTGTATTTCCAGCATTTAGGCTAGACTTTCATATTTTCCTTAATAGCTCTCTCCATGTCCTGGGTATATTTTTCTCTTTATTTGATTGTGTAAAATAGCTGATGTTTCCAAATATGTTTCCAATATTTATAATCTTGTGAAGAGGCGCCAGACCTTTGGTAGTTGTTTGTTTTTTGTGCTGAATAGCTTTGTGCGAGTGATTTTTTTTCTCTCTTTTCTTTATTTTATTGCACGTTTAAAAAGTCTTGATTGCCCTTCAGTGTCACTACTAAATATTTGAATAGCATTTCGGTGTTCATTTTTTTTATTTGGTAAATAATTTTAGGTTATCTGTGTAAAAAAGATAACAGATATCCCCACCCCTACCATCATCACCTCGGTCACCATCACCACCTCCGTCGTCTAAAAGAGAACTGACATTTGTTCAAAAAATGGATCACCCTCATCAAATATATCTTAGTATTTCAGCAAATGTGCCTCATAAGAGGCATTTGGTAGACCTAGATTTAACGTTTATGAATCTTCGCAAAATGGTATGATACTCAAATTGCTGGAGATCTACTTTTCTCCTACTTCCCAGAAGGAGGTTTAAAAAGAAGGTGGGCAGAACAGATCATCTGCCTTCCGTCAGAGAGACACCTATTCCCTCTTTAACGCTCCCTACCCCTTCCTGGCTTTTGGATGGTACCTTCTTTCTCCCCAAGCAACACGTTTTAGAGGAGGGACCAATTTCCAAGCTGACCTTTTGCAGGGATTGAGAAAGTCTTCTTAATATTTGAGGATGATGCATTCTCCCTGCCTTCTTCTAAGGACTGTTTTTGGCTTCGCAGATGTTACTACAGCTTTGGGGCTTCCTGTTGGTTTTCCATCCAAATATGGATCCTGCTTTGCTTTTGGGGGCTCAGGCAAGATTAGTTGGGTGCTGCTGTCTGCTGTGGACTTTGCAGAAGGGTGGCCCTGAAGTGAAGCCAAGGGCCACATACAAAGGTAGGCAAAGATAGCAGGGCTCTACCTTGACCGTAACTGAAGCATGCTGAGAACGTTGTGGGCTACCTGGTTATCTCCATACATTTATATTGATGATAGTGAATAAACTTGGGTAAAGCATCTGACACAAATAGAGTGAGCAACCATGTGCCCACCTTCCACTTGGTTTGTAGAAAATGGGTCAATTGTTCCATCAAGCCACGATGGCTGGCTAATTTGTGGCTGCCTCTTGGTAGTGAGATTGGATTTTTTTTTTTTTATCATTAGTGTGAATACTTCTATTCAAAATTCTCGGTTACACAGGAATACTTTGTAGTTATTGTTTTTAAACTGATTGTAGGGTTTCAATCCCAACTATAACCCCTGTCAATCTGTAAAGAAATAAAATAAAGAAGGGCGGAGGGTTTTACCCTCTCGCTAACGTTCCTCAGCAGTCAAGATTCTTTTGAAACAAGATAACACAGGCCAGTCATTATTTTTAGCTCCGTGTTTTTAAAAAAACAGGCCTTATTCCTCCCTGCCCAACCGTCCATCCTTCAATTTAGTGACGATGGGCAAAGCATTTTCGTCTTCTTTATCAAGGGACAGGAAGCATTCAATAGGGCTATGGAGCCCTTAATGTAATCTCTGAGGAAAACTAGCCTCATAGAAACATAACAGGAAAGGATATGGAAATGTGTGTGGCAAAAGAGCATGGTAAAAGGCTGGGGAGGGGTGTGGCGATGGAGACATTTCAAAAGATAAAAGAGAATAAAACACAACTCTTATCAAGTTCAGCCCAGTAACATAAGTGCCTTGGCTTACAAGCCCAGCTTCAAATCCAATAATCTTTTTTTCTCTCTCCTCTTCTAACTGTGCTCTGTTTCACAATCTTTTCTCCCCATTCTCTCTGTTATAAGTGTGTGTGGGGTGTGTGGGTGTGTCTGAATATGGATAATATTTTTAAAAGTTGTTTCCTTAAATATAGGCAGATTTTAAAATGTTGCTGGTAGTTTATCAGTGATTTCTCTTAGAGGTGAGAGATTGGTAACAAGACAAAGATGCTAGTCCAAAATTCATGAAAGCTGGATATAGACACAGGATGAACCCTTATGCCCATTTCCAAGGACGTAACCCTCATGGAATTTACAGGTATTTCTTTCCAGATAAACAATGGCTCAGTGGTTAAAGACGCTGAGCTTATCAGCCCAGGTTTGAGACCTGAGCTCTGCACAATAGGGTGAGCTCCTGCCAATCTAGCAGTTCGAAAGTATGTAAATGCAGATAGATTAATAGGCACCACTTCAGTGGGAAGGTAACAGTGCTGTGTGCACTTTTGGCGTATATTCATGCTGGCCACTTAACCATGGAAAGTGTATTCGGACAACGCTGGCTCCCTCACAGTACCTTTCATTCTTTGCTCACTGTATTCATTCAGTTAATGGCTCATTTTTCCCCCAAGGGATAAAGATGAAGACTGAGGAAGACTAGCCTAAAATTATCTCATGTTACCTGGCCAGTAGCTCTGATCTTTGACCAGTACAAAAAAAAAAATAGCTGATGCTGTGCACAGGAGGGAATGAATGCTTTTCCATTCCTAAGTGACAACAAGAGGGATAAAGAAATATGTCTGCAGTGGGTAGCTTGGACCTTGGGGATGTGAAGGTAAAACACCGAACTGGCGGCAGAAACCCTCAGCAAAGCAAGTGGCAATAGAGGATTTGGGTATCAAGGACTTATACAAAAATTTTAGCAGGTCTAGTTTGCATGCCTGAAATTCATCCCACTGTGCAGCTATTAAAAATGCAAGAGCCTGGTCCTCTTTTACAGCTGGCCACTCTCCAGAAGATAAGGCAAAAAGGGAAGCATGGCCTAGTCCAGTCTGCCCACTTCCACTTCCCCGGGATGCTGGCCTTTCCGGGTGCAGCTGCAGAGGAGCTAGCCTGCCTCCAGGAAATCCAGCAGATCGTGGAGCCATGCTCTTGCTTGTCCCCAGCCTCTTCAAGACCCAGCATCAGTTCTCTCAAGGCAGACCTTTCACTTAGCTAGGAAATGTTGAAACACCCACCTCTCATGCATTTGACCAACCTGGCATGATGCCTGCACAGTCATCGTGCCAACAAGGACAAAACCAGTCAACATTTCTTGGCTAAGTGGAAGCTCCGCCTTGAGAGGACTGATGCTGGGCAATTTCATCCACACAGAGGCCAGCGGCCAGTTCCTCAGAGTGAACAGTATCAACCTCAAGGGTCGATGCCCATTATTGTTATTATTATTCATAGTACTATTAGTTAAAGTATTATTTATTAAATTATTTTCATATAATAAATGTTTGGCCAATCAAAGGGGTATTTTTTGAAGGGTATTTTCCCCCCCTTGTGTTTTGCTGTAATTTTTGTCACAGGTGCCAAGAAAATTAAACAGTGTGTCGTCCTTCCCCTGCCATTTATACTCCATTCCAGTCGTCTGTGTGTTTCTTTGCCTGTTCAGATATCTGGTGGCCTTATGTGGGCTTTTTCCAAGGCAATATTGGATTGCTCTAAATAAGGATCATATTTCCAGAAAGTTTCTTCTTTTTCTTTCTTAGCCTTAGTAATTACTGTACTGTAATGTTATCAACAGAGGATGATGAATTCCTTTTCTGCCTCCTTCCCCTGCCTTCTTCCTCCTCCTCTTCTTCTTTGAAAGCAAAGGAATTTCTAAGCTTTGCAGGCCTGGGTGCGATCTGATAGGATTGCTGACTGACCAGCAGACTGTTCCAGTCTTGTCTGGTATCAATATTGGTAGGCAGATCTGCTGAAATTAGTGGCTGAAGCTTTTTAGGGTAGCGGCCTCCAACCCTTTGTGCATCAGGGACCGATTCCGTGGAGAGAGGCTTTTCCATGGACCGGAAGGGGCGTGATTTTGTGTGCTGCCTGCATCCCATGGATGGAGCTTCACTCGTTTGCACGGCCCGGTTTCTGGCACGTGGCAGACTGGTGCCTGTCCACAAACCTGGAATTGGGAACCCCTGTTTTAGCGAATGCGGAATAAATATAATCAAATATTAACAATGAAGTTTAACTGTATGTTTACAGGGTGGTTTTATTTTCGACTGTACGGGTAGCCCTCGACTTAGGACCACCATTGAGCCTCAACTTTCTGTTGCTAAGTGAGACAGTTATTAAGTTAATTTTGCCCCATTTTGCGACCTTTCTTGCCACCGTTGTTAAGTGAATCTGTTAAGTGCAGCTGTTAAGTTAGTTACATGATTATTAAGTGAACCTGGCTCCCCACCCCACCCCCTGCCATTGATTTTGCTTGTCAGGAGGTCACAAAAGGCGATCACATGATCCTGACTGCAACTGTCATAAATATGAACTCTTTGCCAAGCGTCTGAATTTTGATCACATGACTATGGGGATGCTGCAACGGTCAGAAGTGTGAAAAACGGTCATAAGTCTTTTTTTCCAGTGATGCTGTAACTTCAAATGGTCACTAAACTAATTGTTGTAAGTCAAGGACTGCCAGTAGTCTGAAAAGCATGCTATTGGTTTAAGGATGGCATAGAAGTGTTTCCCTGAATAGCTCTCTGTAGTGAATGCACACATGAACTCAGATCTATAAATTATTGCAGCCTTCTGAAAGGCACTTGTTTAATCTGGTAATAATTCCCATAAATTCAGCAGCACTAGTTATCTGGACAGAAGTTTCACAGTCCTCTCCAAGGAAAGGAAGGGAGTTGTCAGTTGTCAAAGGGTGGGGGGTGGGAGAGAGAGGGAAGACTGGGGCTGGGGGAGAAGGATGGGCAAGGGGAAGATGGCCACTCATCTGTAAGACCCAAGATATTATACTCTGTGCTTACTGGGGCTGAGTCCTAGTCCTTTTCCCCCAACTTCTGGGAGGAAAGTGCCAAGTTGGGGAAGCTTGCTAGGACCACACCTGTCCAAAAGAGAGATTATTTTCATCTTCTTTCTTTTCTGCTTCCTTTTTGAGATCAGAAGCGGCTGACCTGCCTGGGAGCTGTAATTCCTTTTGCTTTTTTTGGCTGGGGGAAAAAGGCCTGTCATGCATTTTTTGACTTATTATGCAATCCACTTATACAGATGAACAGTGCTGAGAGCAGCTTAATGCACCTATGAAGTAATTTACAATTAAAAAAAGGGTAACTTCAAAGGTATTAACCAACATGTGGGCTCCAAGCCACTCGTATGCTCTATATACAGGCCCTTTCTTTCATTTTGATCAAACCTGTTCCATCACTTCAGCTTGAAGTAGTTGCGAGCCTTTGATCTTGTTATCATCATGACCACTGGTGAGAATGCTACACCATCGCCTCGCATGTGCCTATGATGTTAGTGGCAGTGCCTGAATAGCAGGTTTTAGGAATTGAGGTGAAATCTTGACTTCTGCCAGAGCCAAAAAAAAAAAGTTTCTACTGCCAGGGGGGACTTTCAGACAGCTTGTTTTCTCTAAGACAAAAGGATGAGCTGGCACTGTGTTTCAAAGATGGCATGCATTGATTTGTGGCAAAATGATTTTTCTTCTTTTAACTGCACGCCTTTGTTCAAAGTGGCAATGTTACTGCCTTATGTTAGTTGACTGCTGAAGATGTTAGCTGCCAAATGTGAATTTCCTGATAATATCCCAAATCAAGGCTGCATTAAATGGGTATCTTCTCCTTTCCCCACTGAATCTTCCCTAACTAGGGTGATCTTGAGGGGCTGTCAGCTGCCGAACGTCATGGAGACATAGAAAAGTAGACTCAAAAGAGGTTTATTGGAGCCTGCTCTTACACCTGGGACATGTTCCTAGGATTCACCCTTGAGATCTGCATGGGTTTAATGAGAGGGGCGACTGTGAAACCCTCTTCAGTTCTAAAGGGTGAAAACAGATGCAACATTTTAGATAGCAGGTCCACTTTGGAAGTGTCCAGACTGCACTCTGTCCAAAGACACTTCTTTCTCATCAGGCAAGGATCTAACAGAAGGTGTGGGTGCTGCAACTTCAAAGCAGAAAGCAGTTGCATATGTTGCCTCCTTCCTGCCTGCCCTCTTTCATCCTCCTTACTATTAGAGAGTCCCTCTAATAATCTGCAAAGGATTAAAAAGAAGATAGGTGTGTGTGTGTGAGTGTCCATATGGTGCCCTGAAATTAAAAAAAGATAGACCACCCATGCCGCACATCAATCTTAACAACAGGAGGGAAACTCCAACTCACCAGTTGCCTGACTGACTCCATTCCTGGCAAAAGAGATGAGTTATTTCTATGTGCACAGAAGAGAAATCATGTTTAAATGGCTACTCCTCCGAGTCAGGAGGAAGGCAAGAGTGGGAGGGTAGCCTTGAAGGATGGGGCTGAAAGTTTTCCAAGATTAGGAATTTTGATCTTTGATAGCATCTCTCTTGGGATGTGTTGGCAAGAAAGGAGAGACCTTGAAGTTGTCTCCAATTTATCTTCAACCTCAAAGGAGATTCTAACCCTGAAACCAAAGTGTTACAGCCTAAAACTATGGAAAGAGAAGATGAGAAAGATTTCCCATTCAATTTCCAGATGTCAGTAGTGGATATTGGTAGCCAAACAGGAAGGTGGCCCCATCTCAACACATATTCCTCATATTTCTTTTATCTGCTCAGTGTTGGACTCTGGCTGGGCAAAATCCATGGAACTGACCGAAGAACAGTTTCACTCAAGTATCCGGGAAGAGTTCTAACCAATTGGTCATGAAGAATTAGGCAAGATCCTTAGAGTTGTGAATGTGGCCACTTGTATATTAGACCCATGTCCCTCCTGGCTGGTTAAGATTTCCTGGGGAGGTGATACATAATTAGATCCAAGTTGTGGGTGCTTCTTTGCAGAAGGAAGCACTCTACCTGCTTTGTAAGCTTTCTGTACCTTTCTCAAAAAGCTAATGTTTGATCCAATAGTACCGGGCAATTTTCATCCAGGTTGCAAAACTTCCTCTCCTGGGGAAGGTTGTTGAGAGAATAGCCCTGTGAAGCTAGAAAGGCCTGGAGAAAATATATCATCTGGATCTTTTTCAGTCTGGTTTCAGGTTATAGCATCAAAACAGCAATGGTTATGCTTGTAGATACTCTCTGGAAGGCTTGGGATGGAGTGGTACATCCATCCTGGCCCACCTGGATATCTTGGTGGCCTTTGATACCACTGACCATGGCATCTTTTGAGTTAGCTTAGTGGGTGGCATTGGGAGGCCCAGTTCTGAGGTGGTTCTCCACCTTCCTCTGAGGCCAATTTCAGTCAGCAGACAGTATTGATGGAGGATAAGAGGTCTAATCCTATTTCTGCCATGTGGAGTACCTTGGGGCTTAATTCTTTCCTTAATCCAATTTAATTTTTAGATGAAGCTGCTGAACATGTTCATCTGTCAGCATTGTACAAATGATGTTGCAGAAATACTTAGCCAGTGCCTGGAGTCTGTGAGGGTCTGGATGGAGATCCACAGGTTGCAACTCAGTTTCAGTGACACTGAGTATCTGTATGTTTGGGGTCACCCTGGTACTGGAGCTATTCCAACAGTAACTCTGGATGGGGTTGCACTCCCCTAAAGAGAGTTAAAGCATAATCTGGGGGTTCTCCTGGGCTCATAACTGCTGCTCAAGGAGTAAGTGGTAGTTGTTACTAGGAGGGACTTTGCGTAGATCCAGTTGGGCATCAGGTGCATTTTTTCATAGCTCAGGAGGTTCTGCTCACAGTCATTCATGCCTCGTTCACTTCCTGCCTGGATTACTGCAATGAACTCCACATGGGACTGTCCCTGAAAGACATTTGAAAGTTCCAGTTGGTTCATAAGGCAGCAGCACATGCAGTGTCGATTCATCCATGTAGTAACTCTGCTGAATGAGCTGCCCTGGCTTTCAGTCTGCTTTTAGGTTCAATCCAGGATGGTGGTTATCACTTATAAAACCTGACATGGCATAAGCCCGGGTTCTTTGTGGGACCACCTATCTGCATTCGTTTCTACTTGTCCCATCACATCCAATAGAATGGACAAATGTCGTTATGAAATAATGCCATCTTGCAGGACCCAGATGTGCCTTCTCTGCCATGCTCTGTGGAACAGCTTCCCGCCCCCCCCTCCGAGGTTTGGAGATCCCCAACCTGGTTGGCCTTATGAAAGATTGTACAAACCTGGTCTTTCCCACAGGTACTAGAGCTGGGTTGTTAGCTACTGTAGCCCATCATTGGTTTAAATTTGTGACTGAAGATAATATATAAGGTATTTCAGCCTTGATTTTGGTATGTGGTATTTTTATATTTATTTATACTGCATGTGGTTTTTATTGTTTTGTATTGTGAACTTTGTATCGTGAAGAGATATTTACTTAAGATGGATGACCATAACAATTTCCTAAAAAATAAATGGAATAAGCATATTCTAGAAATTACTTGTATGAATGGTCGAACAGAAAAGCATATGAGAAAGGACTGGGAAAATGAAACTTGAGTTGCAATCATGAAGTAAGGATGCCAAGGACTGTAGTTCAGTTTTGAGGTTTCTGGTAAGACATAAATATGAAGACAGGGAATGAACTTTAAACAGGGCTATGGCCGCAGAGAAACAGTTTTCTAATTTTTTAAAATTAGCAGTGAAAGAACTCCAAAAGCGATTGAGGTTGAAAGGCAACTTTCAGAGTGTAGGCAAACTTTAGCGGAAGAGTATGGTAAATGATAAAACAAGAGTGTAAGAATCTTAAGCACTGAAGATGGTCACGTGCAAAGAAAATATTAGAATGGCACAACTATAAATATCAGTTTAGTTAGTCAATACACCTGTCTCCACTCCTTCATAAGTTGACAGAAATGAAGTTTGCTGTCCTTATTGCTGATCCCAATCCTGCCTCTATAGATAATCCTCAACTTATGAGCCCAAAATTTTCATTGCTAAGCAAGACAGTTGTGACGTGAGCTTTTGCCCCATTTTATGACCTTTTCCCAACAGTTTATTAAGTGAATCATGCAGTCATTAAACAAATCTGGCTTCCCCAATGACTTTGCCTATTGGAAGCTGAATGGGAAGTTACAAATGGTGTTCACATGACCCAGGGACACCGAAAACCATCATAAATACATGCCAGTTGCCAAGTCCCTGAATTTTGAATTATGTGACCATGGGGATGTTGCAAGGGTTGCAAGTGTGAAAAACGTTCATAAGTCACTTTTTTACAGTGCTGTTTAACTTGAATCACTAAATGAACAGTTGAAGGTCAAGAACTACTAGTTCTGCCTATTTTGACCCATTTAGTTTCCCTCCAAAGCAATGGGTGACAAAGCCTAAATGACATACTTAAGTCTGTCTTAAGACAGCCAGTTTGGTGTAACGGTTAAAGCCCCAGGCTGGAAACTGGAGATTGTGACTTTTAGTTCCACTTAGGCATGAAGCTAGCTGGATGACGTTGGAAAAGCCACTCTCAAGCCTAGGAGGAAGAGAGTGTCTAAGTCATTTCCAAAATATTGCCAAGAAAACTGAGGAGTTTTCCAGGCAGTTGCAGGCATAAACAGGGGGGGGGGGGAGGGGAGAGAGAGAGAGAGAGAGAGAGAAAAGAGAGGAAGAAGGGGGGGGTAGAGAT
>JANHFL010000593.1:167946-178794 GCA_032468155.1 Oxyrhabdium leporinum
TTTCCCCCCCTTCTTTAAGAGAGAAGACTCTGAGGATCCCCTGCTGACTTGAGAAAGAAAAGAGAGAGAGGCGCACAGATTGCTGAGGAACTTAAAAAGGGGGAGAGAAAGAGAGGAAAAAAAAAGCTCTACCAGAAGGAACTCCCGGGAACCATGAGCAGCGCGGCATTGCTGACTCACCTCCCAGACCCCAGCAGCAGCTTCAGGGAAGATGCCCCACGCCCCCCTGTACCAGGGGAAGAAGGAGAGACACCATGCCACCTGGCTGCCAGTTTCTTTGCCCTAAAAAACCAAAGCTTCAAGGCCATGTCTGTTTCTTCCACACCCAGGAGGAATGAAGACGGTCTTGGGGAGCCAGAAGGCAGTGCATCTCCAGATTCTCCACTAGCCCGATGGACCAAATCCTTGCATTCTTTACTAGGAGATCAAGATGGTGCTTATCTCTTTCGGACCTTCCTGGAAAAGGAGAAATGTGTGGATACTTTAGACTTTTGGTTTGCCTGCAATGGCTTCAGGCAGATGGACCTTAAGGATACCAAAACTTTAAGAGTCGCCAAAGCTATCTACAAACGGTACATTGAGAATAATAGCATTGTCTCCAAGCAACTCAAACCGGCCACAAAGACCTACATACGGGATAATATCAAGAAGCAGCAGATCGATTCTGTAATGTTTGATCAGGCACAGACTGAGATTCAGACTGTGATGGAGGAAAATGCTTACCAGATGTTTTTGACTTCTGATATATACCTCGAATATGTAAGGAGTGGGGGAGAAAATCCTGCTTACATTAACAGCAATGGACTGGGCAGCTTGAAAGTGGATTGTGGCTATCTCCCTACCTTGAATGAAGAAGAGGAATGGAGCTGTGCTGACCTTAAAAACAAACTTTTGCCCTCCATACTTGGACTGTCCAGTAAGACCTTGAGGGCTACAGCCAACGTCCGAGCTACAGAAACTGTGGAAAATGGGTTCAGGTAAGAGCAATAGATTCCATTTATTATGGGAGGGTGTTAAGTCTTACAGTGTATTGCAAAATGAGTGTGTAGATGAATGTTGTGTTCCTGGTTTAAGTCAAATTTGGCAAAGAGACTCTTTTATTTTTTTGAAGCTTCCCAATTTTGGCATATATTTCTTGCTGGAGGGGAGGGCTGCCTTTCCCCCTAATACGAAAAAGGAGTACGTTGTGGTTCTTAAGACCCACCAGTTCTAAACCTCTTTTAGACATCAAAAAGGAACTTCAAAGGACTCTTGTTCTTTGAGACATGCATTAATTGTTACCACTTTAAACCACATTAAGAGGAACTGGGAAGAGCACCATCTAGGCATGTGAATGAGTAATGAAATACTAGTTTGCCAACTTCATCCCTAGCTGGTGTTGAAATATGTGGATTACATGTAGAAAATGGAGAGCAATTATGTGATGATGGAACTAGAAAATCCATATTATTATTGAGATAACCTGTAAAACTGAACCAAGTTGACTTCAAGAAGATGATGACTCCACACAGGTACTTCCATAAGGAATATCAGATAGTAGCTTGATAAATGAATACTAGCTGAATAAATAGGATTTCTTAAGGCAAACAAAACAAGCTTAGCTAAGGGGATGGCTCCAGGTACAGGATATTAGTAAGGGCAAGTGTCAGAGATGAACTGTGTACTCCAGGTTCAAAAGGAAGCTGCTTGATACCAACTTAAAGTGTTGGTCCTTTGAGTTGTCTATTCCAACTAATAGCAGCTCTTCTTGCAGAATTCAGTTTTTTACTTGGAGAGGGAGAAGTCAGAATTTCAACTTAGGATTCATTTTTTCCATGTGAAGGATTGTGCTTGTATTGTGCAGCTTTCCCTACATGAATGGCATGTAGTCTTCATTTGAAGGTTGCCTCCCCTCCCCCCACCCCCCCTTTCAACATTGTCTTTGGTAACCCCAAGAGAATGATGTGTGCTTTCCTGCGGGTGCATTGGCTGTTGAAAGTGGGGCAAGAATAGTTGTTCATCACCCCAAGTGGCAACATCATCATATTTTCTTTCCGTCATGCTCTTCTATGATCTTATTCTCCTTATTCCCCCCACCCCCTTTTGCCTTCATAAATCAGAATTGGTTGCCTATGAAACGGTAGAGCAGAAGGACCTTCTCTCTCTTGCTCTCTCTCTCTCTCTCTCTCTTGCGCACGCACATTCTCTCTCTTTCTGTATTCTGTCTTGCTTTGGGAGTTTCTAAATCTGGTAAGTATTTGACATCTGGTTTACAGGAATTTTGTGAGTGTTTCTGTGATTCATGGACATCAAAGGACTTCAGGCATCTCCTCTTTTTTTCAGCTTGTATCGACCATGGCCTGCCTCTAAGAGGAGGGATCTTGAACTGCATCCGTTGTGGTCTTTTTTCTTGACTTTTAACAGAGGGACTATGTGGTCTTTCCTTGGGGTAGGACTGGCAAGGCAGCTGACTCCAATCCAGCTGTCACTCACAGCAGTATAAATCTGGAGCAGCTCCAGATGTATAAGGAGCGGCTTACAGTTGTTGGCTGTGTACATGACATCCATGTATGACATATTTGTTTCATCTGTTTGATGGGAATGTGTGCTCTATTCTTCTGTCTGAAGACTCAATAGGTTTTTCTTACGGTGCCAGCTTTGCAGTAGTTCATATTTGCTGTGAACATGGAGATAATGATCACTTAGATATATTTATTTTTCTTAGCTTAAGATAATGACTATAAAGGGCATTTTCCGCCACTGAAACTCCAGAAATAATATATTTAATATTCGATTGCGTTAGTGATTCTAGAATAGGACTTTTTCCTCCAAGGTTAATCAAACTTTATTTGTACATGCAGCTTCGCATCTTATCATGAATATGTTGATGGTATTTTATAGCAAACTTATTTACAGATTTTACATTAAGCAAATTGCTAGATATTCTTCAAAGAGACATGGAATGGGGTTTGGGGTCTGTCTTCTCTGCATATCTAAGTAGAGAGTAGGATTTGAACTTGAGTTCTAGTATTGTCACCACGCCAGCCCATTCATTCTCAGACTACATTTTTCTGCTATGAAATTGAAATAGGACTTACTCATGACTGTGTACTTATGCCTTGGTAAGAATTGTTGAATACTTTTGTTGGAAGTGTCAGGTCCAGTAGCAATTTCTAGACTGGGCTTTTGCAGTTATATATTGTCCTAGGAAGCAAGCTCAAACTTCTTTCAGTCTAGACGTCATCAAATTCTATTGCTCTTCTGTTTTAATCAATGCTAAAAATCCTGTTTCCCCCCCCCTTGGTAAAAGAACTGCTACTATACATATCTAATCTACTTTCTGCTAATGTATCAGTTTAACAGATAGTTACGGAGATTTGGTGTATACCTTTTTTTTCCTGCCACTAGCCTACAACTGTAATGCATAATTAACACACAGCACTCATCTGATTTGTGTGTTAAACATGCTTAATGACTTTCGAGGCAAGAAAGCTATTTCAAGGTTGGTCCAAATGACTATTCACACATGCAAGACGCTGCTCTCTGGCATCTGGACTTGCGACAGTTATTTTGAGATTTGTTACTTTAAGCTCCATACAATGGAACTAAAAATAATTGTTTATGTTGTATTCTAAATGTATGATGTGCCAGTTCATGAGCCCAGATCTGCCTTCCTCCAGTATAGGCAATAAGACAAGTTCTGAGTGAAGCTAGCTTTACTGCTGAATAAGCTGGATCTGGCAGATAGGTCTCCATTGATCGAAAGAGCTGCTGGTTGGCACTTATTGTATGAGAAATAACTATTAACTGAAGCTAACTTGTATCCACAGTTAAATGACACCACGACAAGGCCTTGCATGTGCAACCATGCCTTCTTCTCATCGTTTTTTTGGAGAAGAGGAGGCAAGTTATATACCAGTTTCCTATAAAGTTATAAATACTGCACTGCCAGCATTCAATAATCATACATGCTTCTACCTAGAAGGACACACCAGTTTTCACAGCTGATTTAGCAGTTTCTTGACTAAGCATGCCATAAGTTTGGGTTTTCAGGTTTATCAATGAGACACCATTTTGCTTTCCCCCCAATCTGTATATCGCTGTGAATTGAAAATTGGCTACAATTTCTCAGCACCCTCTTGCTTGGGCTGAAAATGAAGCTTCGAAGCTTTGTATAAAGCAGGAAGGTAAAATTGAAAGAAAAGGAATGGAAAAGAAAAGGAGTTTTTATTAAGGGTCACTGTAAATACTGTGAAGGGATTCATCATCCCTTGAGTTTCCCCTGCAGTTCACATCCGTTTGTAGCTTAGTACATGGAGGTCGTCTTAAATAATAGTCTATGTTCCATGTTGCTTATTCTATCTCTTTTGTGCGCTCTATCTAGAAAGAGAGGATGAAAGAGTAACAAAGATGATTACGGAGTTGGAGGCTAAAACATATGAAGAATGGTTGCAGGAATTAGGAATGTCTAGTCTAGTGAAAAGAAGGACCAGGGGGAAAACACAGTAGCAGTGTTCCAATATTTGAAGGGCTGCCACAAAGAAGAGGGAGTCAACCTATTCTCCAAAGCACCTGAAGGCAAGACAAGGAACACCGGATGGGAACTGATCAAGGAGAGAAACAACCTAGAACTAAGAAGAAAGTTCCTAGTAGTGAGAACAATTAACCAGTGGAATGGGTTGCCTTCAGAAGTTGTGGGTGCTCCATCACTGGAGGCTTTTAAGAAAAGACTGGACAACCACTTGTCTGGAATGGTACAGGATTTCCTGCTTGAACAGGAAGTTGGACTAGAAGCCCTCCAAAGGCCCTTCCAACTTTTGTTATTCTGTTAATATCCTCTTTGATGATGAAGAGAAGCTACCACTTGTTCCTTTAAAATGTTTCCCACCATTCAGTCTTAAAATGATGGTGGCCTTGAAGAAAGATAGGATGGAGATCCCTACCCAGAGGAGTTACAAGAGAGCTTGATGAGATTTGGTTGCAGTTAAGGTGTTAGTGTGGTCAAAATCTTTTTTCCCCCTATTTTTCAAAGTAACTATCAAACCACCTTTAATTGGTTTACTCATCGTATGTTAGGTTTGTCAGGGCAAATTTTGGATTTCCCCTCCCCCCCCCCCTTTTTATAATTCTGTGTGAAGACTTCTCCACCCTGTGTGAAGACTTCTCCGCCCGCTTCGCTGAAATGCTGAAAAAAAAGTTGTAAACTGAGTGTCCCAGGGATTTATAAAACTCTTTGATGGTGCTTACCATTCTTGCTGAACTTCCAAGCAACAGTTTTGAAGCTCTTTCTTGTCGAAAATGATGAACTCTCCAAAGTGACTGCTTACACTACTGAAGAGGCTCTTCTTAACCCTCCCGTAGGGATGCGTTGTAAACATAACTTCCAGTGGTTGCTCCGCTGGCATGTTTCAGACTGCCTGTGCTTGAAAAGAAAGGCCTATAGGATCCCCTGAAAGAGCCCGGCTGGTTCTGTACAGATGGTGAGCATCTTGAAACCAGATACTTTACAACAACAAGCTCTGATGGGCCTGGATTGTGTTAAAACAAGACATGAAACAGTTCCAAGGAGAGCAATAAAAGGTAAAAAGGCTTCAATTGCCCCCTTCACCTAAAAAATAATAATAAAAACAACAACACCATTAACGGTGTACTGAAAGTTGAAATTTCAGAAGCAGAGATGCCTTATCTGGAGAATTGGCTTTGTTTTTAGGGGTAGAATTGCCATTCCTTCCCATCTTCTCAGTAAAAAAAAATGCTGTTAGAAAAAAAAATCAATCTTCTCCATTTTGCCTTCCTTCCTTCCTTCCTTCCTTCCTTCCTTCCTTCCTTCCTTCCTTCCTTCCGTCCTTCCTTCTCTTTTGGATATCTTGTGCTTCCCACTAGAAAACATATTGGTGCATTTTGGGAATGATTGCAGTCCCATATGTGCAGAAATAGCTCCTTTTCTGGCAGTGCTGTCTCTTTGCAAAGATCAGCTTGAGATAGAGAAAGTTCACCCCTACTCTTGGCCATTACTCCTTGAAGCGGGGCTGCCCCTCTGTCTGTTTCTCCCTATCCACCCTCACCCCCTTCTTTACAAAGGTTGGTGCCCCCCTGCCCCCCAGTGAAATGGAGGAATGCAGGAGACAGGAGAGAGGAGACATGCAGCTTGTGACAAAAGTGAGCAAAGGCTACCTAAGAAGGGTGAAAGTGGACAATCAGGATGAGTGAAAATACAGGAAAGGGCCTAGAATAGGGGTGTCAAACTTGATTTCATTGAAGGCCACATCAGGGTTGTGTTTGACTTCAGGGGGCTGGTGTGGGCGTGGCTGGTGTGGGCGTGGCCAGTGTGATGTCACTTGTGCAGTGAAAACAGGCTCCCGAGCTCTATTTTCATCTGGGACGGCCTCCTGCAACCTCTAACAGAAAAAATGGAGCTCGGGAGGGCAGCATGTGGCCCTCCCAAGCTCTGTTTCTGCTGGCAGAGGCATTATGGGCTGGTCTTTTGCTGTTTCCAGGGCAGCCCTGCGGGCCAGATCTAAGCACCCTACAGGCCAGATCTAAGCACCCCTTGGGCTGTATCTGGCCCCCGGGCCTTGAGTTTGACACCCCTGGGCTAGAATATTAGAGGGTGAAATGATGGTTTTTTGTTAAAGATGCCAGGCTGTTTACTTAAATCAAGTTCTGCCACTCTCTGCAAGGGGCTTGAGGGGATGTTTTTTTAAAAGAAATAATTAAAAAAGGACACCCTTCTTATGCCTTGGCCTTGCAGAAGTGAATTTGTTCTCCACCCATCCTGCCTTCTGAGCTCCTTGTGGGCAACTCTTGATTAGAACAAGCGATTCTGAACATGGAACAACTTGTGTTGCAATGAGCTCTCTCTCTCTCTCTCCAGTGAAAAAGAGTTACCAAGCTGAGTTTTTTTCCAGATGAGGGATGTGGTCTGGCCCCTCTGAGATCTGTGCTGTGGAATGTTCTGGAAGTGGTGTACATTTGACAGCCAGGATGGGATGGGGGTGCCCTTTCATTCATTTTTCAGTATTTTATGGAACAGGCATCTGGAACAAGGGGTGACTGCTTCAAATAAGGAACATCTGGTAACCTTCAGCCTGGATTCCAGGCTTTTAAGAACTGAAGAGTTAAAGGTGTTGCTGTCAGCAAGGAAGATCTTCTGAGACCTTTGTCTCTAAGTGGTACTCCCAGTTCTACAAATTATTGTACGTGGTGTTGCCATCTTGCTCTCAGCTTTAAAGCCTTCTGCGTGAAGGGCATTCATCCAATGCTGGTTACCCTGTATGTAAACATCTTCCCTCTTGTAGTTTTATTCATCTTTATCATTTTAATGGGATTGCAGAGTTGGTTTCATGACGTTTATCTATTTCTATGACTGTATCCCAGCCAGAATCACTTTGGGTGAGATGGGTGGTCATATGAATTTGACAAATAAATAAATCACTCAAACTACTAGCGTGACAGTGCAGGCAATTCTTGATTTACAACCATTCGCTTAGTGACACTTCAAAGTTACAATGACACTGAAGATCCTATGATCATTTTTCACACTTACGACCATCGCTTCCCCCGTGATCATGTGATCAAAATTCAGATGGCTGGCTACTGGCTCGTATTTATAACAGTTGCAGTGCCCTGGGTGATATGATCACTTTTGCAACTTTCTGACAAGCAAAGTCAAAAGCTAGGCTCACTTAACAACCGTGTTATTAACAACCACAGTGATTCACTTAACTGTGTCAAGAAAAGTCGTAAAATGGGGCAAAACTCAATTATTTTGCTTAGCAATGAAAATTTTGGGCCCAATTGTGGTGATAAGTCGAGAGCTACCTGTATCCTGTTGCTGTCCAAAATTGAGCTGGCAGGATGACCCAGAATAAAAAAAGAAGCAAGAAATATCTTTTAGTGTGCTTACCACACATAAAAAAGAAACTTTTGTGCATTTCTGCTTAAGGTTATAGATCAATGAGGAAAGATGGATTTGCTCTTCAAATCAGACTCCTGCTTTCCCATTCGACCTCCCTGCCTTGAGAGGCCCTCTGCTTTCTCCTCTGAAATCAGATGCTTCTTGGCTGATTTTGAAGTCATAGCCTTTCTGTCAAGGTGACAGAGCAGACAATAGCCCTAAAATATTGTGGGTGCTTACCAGTAATTCCCTGTATTCATCAGATTTCTCAAGCACATTGCATTAGTCTGTCTAGAGTTCCTGTAATGTAGGTTTACAATGAATCCTATTATAAACCGGAAGGCAGAAGGGAGTCCTGTGTCTTTAAAGTCACGCTATGAGCCTGTGGCCCTGATAAAATTTCAGGAAAGTCAAATCATCTCTTTAATGGTGATGCTCATTTGCCCCATGTCAACCTTTTCTGCTCCCTTTTTGATGAAAAAGAAGTAAGAATATGAACATTTAATGTTTTAGTGGGAAAGTAGTTGAGTGCATGGTGAGGAGTGGCTGGGCACCCTGACCAAAATGGAAATGTTATATACTGGTAGTCCTCGGCTTACAAACATTCATTTAGTGATTGTTCAATGTTACAATGGCACTGAAAAAATGACTTATGGCCGTTTTTCATACTTACCTTGCATTGTCCCCATGGTCACGTGATCTGAATTTGTATTCTTGGGAGCTGCTTCATATTTATGACAGTTGCAGTGTCTTGGGGTCATGTGATCACATTTTTCGACCTTCTGACAAGCAAAGTCAGCAAGTGAAGCTAGATTACTTAACACAACTGGGTTATTAGCAACTGTAGTGATTCACTCAACAACTATGGCAAGAATAAGTTGTAAAACGGGCCAAAACTCACTGTCTTGCTTAACCACACAAATTTTGGGCTCAATTGCTGTCGTAGGTTGAGGACTACCTATAGTGAAGGGGGATTATTAAGGGATAGGCTGAGGGTAGATGGTTTGATAACTTTTTGGACAATTTCGAACACTGACTGGTCAGAGAATCAGTGCCATAGATGTCAGGGAGAGGTTTGTAAGTATATTGCGCAAAGTGTCAGTTTTGCAAAGTGCAGTAGAGTTATAGCATTTTTATTTCTAAACCAAAGTTGCAGAGCAGTTTATCATGTGGTATGTCAAATGTGAGAATTAAACTGGGATCTTGTGCGCAGTTGGGCTTAGCATTCATGAATGTAGCCTCTGCCTGCTTAAACAGGACAAAGTCCAACTGTTCACAAGAAGATCTTATTTCAGGGTAGATAGAGATGGGGTTATGCTTAAAAAAAGTGTTGACAGCTAGAGTGGCTTTTATTGATGGTGCCCTTTTCCACTTTATCTAGACCTGGGCTGTCCAAACTTGGCACCTTTAAGACTTGTGGACTTCAGCTCCCGCAATTCCTCAGCCAGCATGGCTGGTTGAGGAATTTGGGGAGTTGAAGTTCATAGGTCTTAGTTGCCAAGGTTGGACACCCCGGGTCTAGACCTCTTTCATCCTTGAAATGGCAAGACCTAGAAGGAGGGCAAGTGTGTAACTTGGTAAAACATAGTTTCTAAGACCAGGAAGATAAAGGGTTAACCAAGCTCAGTAATATGACTAACCTACCTCAGAGGTTTTATTGTGAGGATAAGTTAAGAGTAGAGATGCTTGAAGATAGCTCCTTGGAAGAATGGAGGAAAGGAATTGCAAGTTTGATGACTCTTTTTCAAGCAGTTCAATAGTTGGTGCCTTGAAGTCATGGATAAGCAACCTGGTGCCCTTCAGAGGTCTGGGACTGAAGCTCCCGCAATCCCATAATTAGTGGCTGGAGTTAAGAAGAGATGAAGTCCAAAAACATTGTGAGAGCTTCAGATTCTCTATCCCTAATTTAAAATATCCTGTGAAGTCATTGAGACAAGCAACCTATGAAATTATGTGGGAAAGCTTAAAGCAGTGGGAAGAAAGCTTAAATTGTGGTCCATCTTAAACACTTCTCATTTTCAAGAATTCCACAGAATCTGTGGTATTTTTTTTATCCAAGTGTTGGGAATGTTAGGTCTGTAGTTTGCCTTGAGTAACTGCTACCTTGCTCTTTGGTCTCCTAAAGTTTGCATTTCCTGAGTTCAAAGACTAACAGGGCTCTCTGTTTTTGCTCATTTCCAGGTCCTTCAAGAGGAATGATCCAGTTAACCCTTATCATGTGAATTCTGGCTATGTTTTTGCTCCTGCTACTAGTGCAAATGACAGTGAAATTTCGAGTGATGCTCTGACTGACGATTCTATGTCAATGACCGACAGCAGTGTGTAAGTATTTCCATCATTGGAATTGGAAAGAAGTTTGTAACGTTAAAATGTTCTGGGCTGTTCTTCCTACTTAACTGAACACATGATTGGAATAGAACAGTATATGCTGCAAATGTAAGATTTTCATTGCTTGATAGGGATTATTCTTCCAGAGTCTCAGACAAATGACCTTGTTCTCCTGGAAAACTTAGAGTTTGTTTCTGGCCCATGGAGCATGTCTGTAAGTTGTCCCTTATTTGCTGTCTTGTTTCAGGTGTTTTTAGGGCTGCGCGTGCTATCATTAAATAATGACTGTGTTAAAAAAATAAATTGTTTTCTTTAGGAAGTGCTCTGAGGCTACTGCTGGTCTTCTAAGTACAATTGATCTAAAAGGCAAGTGACCTCTTGTGCCAATATTAGAACTAGAATTAGAGGAGGCTTGGCCTGTTTTCTTTTAGTTTCTCTCGAGAAGGGCAATGGTGTCCTCTGCAAAAATCTTAACTAGAAAGAGAAAGAAAGAAAGAAAGAAAGAAAGAAAGAAAGAAAGAAAGATTGAAACTGAGAGAAAGAAAAAGAGAAAGAAAGACAAAGAGGTCAGCAAGAAGCAATCACTCTTCACCCACACAAAGCACTCACCAGGGTTTGGGGCCATGACATTTTCACTCCCACAG
>JANHFL010000593.1:178894-193410 GCA_032468155.1 Oxyrhabdium leporinum
AAAGAAAGAAAGAAAGAAAGAAAGAAAGAAAGAAAGAAAGAAAGAAAGAAAGAAAGAAAGAAAAAGAGAAAGAAAGACAAAGACAAAGAGAAAGAGAAAGAGAAAGAAAAGGGAGAGAGAGAAAAAAGAAATGGAAGGAGAAAGAAAGAGAGAAAGACAGACTCTCTTGGTCAGCCTTTATATAGTCTCTGGTGGTTAAATTGCATTACTCGTTCTTTTCTCTCTGCCCTCCTCTTTTCTCAAGTTGTATTTTCTATCCTGTTTCTGAATGAAGGCAGTGCTTTTTTATTGAAATATTCCAGGATATTAGAAGGACATGGTACATTTTGCTGTTGAAAGCAGAAGGAAGTTTTAAAAACATTGATTGGTTTTGCTGTAATTAAGAGTTTCTCTACTTCCGTTCATGAGTCAGCTGATGCCCCAGGACTAAATCTGGAATCCCCCTGAGATGGACTGCAGAGAAAGCATCCCTTAGGTGGCATTTGTAGGCTCTCAGACAGTTTTGATGTTCATGCTGCTTCATGAAAGCCAACCATTTAAATGTAGTCCTCAACTTATGACCCCAATTGAGCCCCAAATTTGTGTTGTTAAGTGAGTTTTGCCCCATTTTACAACCTTTCTTGCCACAGTTGTTAGGTGAATCACTGCCATTGTTAAGTTAGTAACACGGCTGTTAAGTGCAAGTGGCTTCCCCGTTGACTTTGCTTGGCAGAAGTTTGCAAAAGGCGATCACATGACCCTGGGACACTGCAGCCGTCATAAATAGGAGTCAGTTGCCAAACATCTGAATATTGATCACATGAACATTGGGGGATGCCGCTACGGTTGTAAGTGTGAAAAACGATCTGATGTCCCTTTTTTTCAGTGCCTTTGTAACTTCGAGCGGGGTCACCAAATGAACTGTTGTAAGTCAAGGACTACCTGTATATGGGGACTTTCTCCCGGCTTACAGATTGGCTCCATTTGTTGTTGTCGTCAAATCTCCCTGAAACAATCGTGAAAATCGCCTCTCCCATCTCTTGCGGGGCTATAATGTGGCCTTGCCTGATCCTAAAGAGGATCGCCAAAGCTGGCTTGCCAGGATGGAGGGGAGGGGGGGCATCCCTGTGCCTACATAGATTAGTCATTTCTGGACTAGCAACGGCTCCTTCCGGCTGGGATCCTTATACCCTCTCTTCAGAGCCAGGCCAATTGTAGGGCCTTCTGCAGATGAGAGGCCTGAGTGAGAAATAAAGTGCAAAGTGGGGGTGGATGGGAGGTGGATGAAAGGCTTAACTGAATCCCTTTCAGCCCATTGTTCATCTAGGGGAGCTTAGGAGAGGATAAGAGGTTAGCAGGCAGCTTTGAAATTGACTTGAACAAGTGAATAGGAGCTCCCCCTTAAAGCATGGCATAAAAGAAGCTGGCCTGTTTACTCCTGCCATAACAAGAGCTCCTTCGGGTCATGAGGAGCCAGGGAAGCTTGCTTGATTTACACCGCTGGGGAGGCATTGAACAGACAAAACATGGATTTCAGCAGGATCCAGGATGGTTAGTTATCTAGCACGAAGGAGCAACTTTTCTTCACCTGCTCCTGCTGCCAACTCCAGCCCTGGTTTTCTGCGTTTGACTTGTTTTCCTTGCCCTGGGTGTACAAAAGAGAAACTTGAGCAAAAGCTCGAAGGGGGAAAGGTATTTTCTGTCCGGGCTGAGGGAATGGATTGGAAAAGGAAAGAAATCTGTTGCTTCTGTGGTAGATTGACTTCCTTTGATGCTGCGGCAAATGACGTCAGTGGCTTTTCCTATAGGTTTTGCTGACTTCCCAATTGTGCATTTAGGTTGCCTCTTGGGTGGGAGGCAAACGGAGGGAGAGAATGTAGAGATAGATGTAGCCGGAGTGAGCTGGGCTGGAAGGTTTGATGGCCTTCCTAGAAGTCTGAATTTGCAGTTAATCTCAAAAGTATCCTGGCAACGTTTTGGTTGCTCATGTGCTCTTTTGGTGTCGACCATAAAGCACCTCCAATTTCCATGTCTTGATTGGAGGGAAGGAAATAGAGAGAAGAAAGAGCTGAAAGGGAGCATCTTATTATTTGGTTATATCTTATTTATGGGTTTACTTTGGACCCAGGGGAATACTGCTGAGTGAACTTCAAATATTACCTTATCTTACAAACCAGGCTTTTGATGTTGGCAAGATCAGAGGCTGTGCTCCACAGCCATTGCCAAATGAAGATGGGAGTGAATGCATATGCGCCAAAGCCTGAGATTTCAAAAGAAGCAGTAAAACTACATTCAAGTTAGGTCAGGCACATCTAAGTCAAAAGGCTAAGATAATTGGCTCAGCTTAAATGGCAGCTGACTGGAAAGGAGACTTCAAAACTAGTGTTTCCCCAGAAACAGATTGGCTTAGTCCCAGAGTGGTTAGTTAAAATGTTTATAATTAAACTGTGCTCCTCACTGCCTAAAATTGTACAGTTCTTTATTCTAGACTTGGATTTAAACACACACACACACACACGTAGGGGCAAGGAGGAGAAAGCTAGTGGGCTGACATGGTTGTCACCTTGTCGTCTTCCCAAAAACATTGTCCCACTTGAGCTCTTGCCTTTAAAAAGCTTTCAAATATTCCAGCATTGGGCAGAAACATTTGGTGTTCCCCTCCTCTCAGAATTCACCTTATTATCAAGTGGCCAAGCGTGGCATCTATCGGATTCTTCTAGTTGAGGATTTTAACAGCCTTACAATAGATTTTATGATGGATTTGAAATCAACCCCAACATATTTATCAAAAGGGCCTCTTTATCCAAAGCTTTGCCTTTTCTGTCTTCCTTGCCTTCAGGGCTACCTTATGTAGTCTTCCTTGCTCCTATTTCTCAGATGAGAAACTTGTGGGGCTGGTAGAAGTCTACCAACGTTGCTTGGTTCATGTGTGGCTGAAAGAAAGCTTGAAACCAAAATAAATATCCCCGGGGGCAAAATAAGTCTTCTCCCTTCTGTGCTTTAATTGGCCTCTTTGGCTCCCCTAATTTTAAATTTGAGAAGCAGCTGTCTGTCTTGTTCGCACGAATGCATTATCAATTCTTGCCTTGTTCCAGTGCTCTTTTATTTTAAATATTCAAGAACCAAAAATGCTCAAATCCTCATTAGGATACCCAGTTCTGTTTCTCAGGCTATCAAAGAATGCCCCCTCCTAACATGACACTCATTGAGCCTTTTATTTAAGTTCAATTAACAGCTTGTTCCAAGATAGAGGCTGTTCTTAAGTGAGCCAGTTCAGAGGATCCCTCTCATTTCTCTAAATTGCTGCGTCGGGGAGTCTTCCAAACACTGGGAAGAATCAGAGGGACTACCTGGATGGACAAGGAGCATTGAATTAGGACAAAGTGATAGAGAGAGGCCGATAGCCTCATATCGCTAAGGTTTCATTAGGGAGAAGGCCACCTTTACAACCACCAAGAAATTCCCAAATGGGATATAATAAAACCAAATTTTGTTTTTGTTTTTGTTTTTGTTTTAAAAAACCCATGGACGAGGATTTAGATTAGTTAAAAATTTATAATAAAAGTTAAGAGCAATCTTATCAGTACAAGATGAATCATTAAGCCCCCTCTCCCCTGACCTCTAAGGCTGAGTATCCTGCTGGCTATCCAATAAGGGGTGAAACGAAGAGGTCTTATATTGAATAATCAGAGACCCCGTGGCTTCCCTATCCGGCATTCTGTTTCTAAACTGGAAGAGGTTTTTCATATTTTCAGTCAGAGTTTTTTTTTCAGGCCCTCTTGTGCGAAAGCGTAAAGATTGCCTCTCACACACAGCATCTCACATACACTTTTATGCTCTTGATTCCCATGTGCTTCCCTTATGGGATTGCTTAGTAGTTACTCGTGGTTTTTTTTCTCTCACCCCATTACTAAAACACACCCAATTCTCTGTCCCTAAATGTTCTGATTTGTATTATTCTAACTTCAGTTCTTTGCTCTGCTCCATGTAGTTGAGACTTGTCTATCTCATTTTAGGCTGAGATGCGTCTATCTTGTTTTTATCCTGAAAAGACAGTTCAGGTGCAAAACTAATGCAATGAAATGTTGCTTTGAAAGAGGCAAATGTTGTGTGTTCTTCCGAAGGATATCTGGAGTGACATCTGGTCTGCTATAGATGGATGATGGCTTTTTAATGTCTTGATGTCTTGGAGCTTGAAGATTAAGAGGTGTTTGTGATGTTCCACAGTTGTGCAATAGCTTGTGTTGCAGCACAAATATAAATATGGGAAAGGCTTTCCTTGGCTTGATGGTGCTGCTTTTCACTTCTACATCCAATGTAAATTCATTTGTGATGGGTTGCTTAATCTAACCCAAAATTCCACTGCTGTCTGGCTCTTAATTCTGGTTTATTTGAAGATCAACTCTGTCACAGTGCAGTCTTAAAAATGCTTTCATGGAAATCAGCCCTATGACATTCGCAATGTATGCAACTGGACATTCCCACATTTTCTTAGTGGGAATTCTTGATTTCCTTGAGTCTGTTTCAAGAATTACTACCTATTAAGTATGTTCTTTCTTAAGTGGAGTATGGTGGTAAAGGTGTTGCACCAGCACAGTTTTGGTCCACTTTCTGCCAACAGGGTTTTTTCTGGAGACTTGGGTCTAGTGGCTCACACTCAGCCCAACAACCCACACACAACTCACACACAACCCACAAGGTTGTGAAGAGGAGCATCATCATCCTGAGATCCTCTATGTGGTATAAGTGAGGTATAAATCAGATCAATGAATGTCACAGAAGAATGTGCAACTTTTCAGGTTCTCCAGGACTTCCCATCAAATAAAAAGTTACCAAAAATAGGGGTCAATGAAGAAATAAATAGACCCCCAACTTAGGGCGGGTATTTTAGCCATGCATTCTATTGTTCAAAGCAATTCTTGAAACGAATATTTCATTTAGCCATTTGATTTATATCCACCTGTTCTTTAGAAGCTTAAAGTGGTTTTTACAGGTATTCCTCAACTTATGACCATTGGTTTAGTGACTTAAGACCAGTCCTCAGATTTACGACCATTGCAGCATCCCCAAGGCTGCAGGATGAAAATTGACATATATTTAAGACATCCTGGGGTCAGGTGACTATCATTTGCAGCCTTCCCAGCCAGCAAACTCAATGGGGGAGGAGCTGGATTTACTTAATGAGCACATGATTCACTTAACAACTGCAGTGATTTGCTTAGCTACTGTGTCAAGAAAGGTAGTAAAAAGGGGCGAAACTCACTTAATACCAAGTTCACTAAGTGTACCGCATGCTAGGAATTATGAAAATTAAATCTTAATGCACTCAAGGAGCCAAGAGAGCTCCTAGCCTACCCCAAGGATGTCGCAGGGCTGACTGATGGCATTTTGGAAAAGGAGCCCACTCCTCCTCCCCCACTTTCCCAGCACAGAAGCAGCGAAGTAGATTAGTAATTGACAGTTACCTTAATGTTGCCCTTCCCCACGCAAAGAAAATTGGATGGCAGGCTTTTTCTGTCCTTTGCCACTTAAGGGTAGGCTAGCCTGGGGAAGGAAGCTGGCTTTTCCACAAGAGAGGAGGACAGAAGACATCCCTGTTGTAACATCACAACAGAAAGAGGCTGTATTCCAGCATAAGTCTGAGTGGTTGGAGGAATGTGATGCTGTGGTTGGTGTCAGGTTTCTTCTGTGCAGCCAACTTGGCTAGAAGCACCTCGGCTCTTGAAACATAAATGGGATAATCTCCCACAGAGAAGCATGGGAGATGGGGCATTAAAACCTTGTGCCAAACTCCATTTTCAGGACAAAATCTGGGCCTGTCTTAACAGCTGTATACTATTACGCCATACCTGAGTTCCCCCACCTCCTTTTCTCTCCTGCATAAGAGTTTTTGGATTTATTAACTGGCACTGCCTATTGCCTGTGGATAAATCATATTGTACATCACAGTTAACAAACCACAATATGTTTGTCTAAGCCAAAGCAAACCATAAATGGCTTTGAGTAATGGCCTGGTTCACAGACCATGCTAAAACAGAGCATGGTATGATGTTGGATTAGCAATTACAGATTATAGTTCACAGATGGCGATTTAGTATGTTGTACCAATACACCTGTTATTTATTTATTTATTTATTAAACATATTTCTATTGTACCAGAATTTTAAAAAATGTTGATGGCTCGCATGGAATAAATAATACAGATAAATTATTGATGGTACCATCTAAAAGTCAGAAATAAACAGGGAAGAATAATATGCATCTTAAGTTTTATATTTATGTTAGCAAAGTGGAACTACAGGTCAGGGTCAGATCCTGTTGCACTCATACTGTACTCACCCAACAACTGAACTAGAAGCCCATCAAGTTGGGGTTATGTGCTGTGTGAACTCTGCCATTCTGGTTAGTTTTCAATGCTGTGCAAACCCAGTACAGACACAAAGCTAATCCATGGATATGTATTTTCAAAAAGTACATTGTTTCTGAAGTGCTTGAAAACAGTAACTGACGTGGTAGAACATGAATAACTTAATGATTACAAATAGAAGCAAATACCGTATATGCAGCTTGGGGTTGAACTCTGAAACCCTTGGTGCTCTTGGAGCATGGTAGCTTTCTTGCAGATGTTTCATTACCCAGCTAAGTAGTATCTTCACTGAAGATGTTATCTACCTAGGTAATGAAACGTCTGTAATGATTACAATTTATTTGTAAAAGCATGGGAAGTTTTATGAATTTGAACAATATAGGGGACTCAGTTCACTACAAATATCTGCATCCGCTAGCATTCTCTTCCATTTACATTTAAGGGTCTTAGCAAGTTAAGTCTCTTTTGTATATGACATAGGAAGAGAAACGGGAAAAATAAGCAAAAAGCTAAAGAAATCACGGAATGGATTAGCACAATGAATGAATTCTATAAACTATAGTTTGCTACTATGACTGAATCTGCAATCTACTCCCAGGAATTTTATACTGTGGAGAAATGGAGTTGCCAAACTAAAGGCTAGGCGAAGAGAGAAGTGGTTCAAAAGCAGGATTGGCCACACAAAATAGGAAGTTGTCTTCTGACGGGGGTCTTCAAACAGAAGTGGAATGGTCACCTTTCAGGGCTGCTGCTGGGATCCTGTGCCGGGCCAAGGGTTGGACCAGACCATCTCTTAAGGTCCCCTCCAACTATGTCAGTGGTGTCAAACTGGCAGCCCATGGGCCGGATGCATCACATTTAGAACATTGCGTGTTCTTCAGAGGACTTACTGCCTTCTATTTGAGATGATCTTTGAATTGCGCCACCTGCCTTCAACTTGGTTTTACCTGTTTCTTGGAGGCAAATGGAACTGCAAATGTGTTAAAAATATTGCCCTGTCCAAAACCAACTGTACCCAACACATCATATTTGGAGCAGAGGTATTCTGAAGAAGAGAGATCCACAAGTTTGAGGAAAGATCTTGCCTTTCTATATCCTCTATGCTACCCAAACTTAGTTAACAGTATGGACAATGTTTGAGATTTGCAATATCAAATTGCAATAGGCATCTTTCCCTATTTGGCCTGGTGATCCTGTGATTTCCTGTTGGTGATGACACCAGCCAGGGTGGCTTTCTTTAGAATCATGGTATATAAAAATTAAATAACCTCAGTCACATTTCTGAGAAGGAAGTTATATGAAGATTGCAGGCTCATTCAATAAGTATTTCCATATAATGATTTTACTCGGGGGGGGTTGGTTCAGTTTTCTCTTTAGAGAAAAGGCGGAACATTTTGTCTTTATCTCAGATAGGATGTTGAGAGTTCTGAAGTTATTAACATGGACCACAAATCCCTCCATGAACTTTTATTGGGAAGCATGAGAATGAGTTTGATTGGGAACTGTTTTTCCTTCTGCCTGATCACCTAGGAAACTCCAGATTTTCTTATAACGTGACACATTATTAGTTCATACCTCTCAGAATGGTAAATGCAGTTCATTTTCCCTTAAGCACTTTCCCTTTAAGCCGAGAGATACAGAGGTTACACAATCTCCTGTCCTAGTTCATAGATATACTCATATCGATGAACCTTTGGGGATTAAATGTTTTGCATAAGCAAAAACATCATGGATCTCTCTTGTGGGGTGGAGCAGGATTTGAATATTTGCAGGTTTGGGTAATGGATCATTATTAAGACAGGAATTGCTTCAGAATGAAGTTCTGGGATTCAGTGGTTCCTCGGGTGTTGTCTGGGAACCGCTGGAGATCCATAAGGAGATCCATAAGGAGATCCATAGATGGTCCCTGGTACAGCAGAAAATAATTTTTAAAAATGGACCAGGTTTTGGCCATTGGTCTTGCTCAAAATCTCATAAGGTCGCACAAAATAAACCTTTAGTAATAATTTTAAAGTTGGACTCCTAGGGAGCCAATTGAGAAGAGACTCACTTTTGCCAGGTTCTGATCCCTTGTTTATGTGGTGGGCCTCAGACACTTTTGAACATAATCATGGTCTGTATAAAGGAAAAGACTGAGAATTTCTGATCTGGTTAAAATATTGTAAACCAGGACCCCAAGCCTCTTTGCTCTCCAGTCTTGTTGAGATTTCCATCTCTTAGAAACTCAACCAGGGTGAGATATGTAGTCTCAACCCAAGGCAAGGATGCCATTGAATGGTTGTCCAAATCAGTGTAAGATTTTGGGTGGTACGTGGTCTAAAAAAGTTGCCAGTGGCTCAACTTGGCTTAGAGACTTTATGGTTTTTCCCATCTCAAAATTCTGCAGATCTGGGCTCAGAAAATATTTTCCCAGAGATAAGCTGTTTCACACACACACATCCGCCCCCCACCCCCAATCTGACTTGTTTTACCAACAGGCCCTTGCAACAAATTAGTTTTCAAAATGGGTGGCTATGGCAGTGCAGACATACATACTTATACTGAAACAAATGCAGTTGCATTTAATTGGATTTACATATCTTGCCTTTAAAAACCATCTGTTTATATTATCTGAGTTAAGGAATAAAAGGGTAGGAGGTTTCATAATATGGATTTTAGTTTTTTTCCATTCTTCATATTGAAATAATCAATGGTGGAGTATTCACAATAGCACCCTAAATGACAGCATAATTTTTGACCACCATGACTGGGGGCTTAAAAATCTGAATGGAGCCTTCAACCACACATAAACACACACACACACACACACACACACCTGTGTATGTAATCACTTTCTCCTTTCAAGGATTTTTAAAGTTTCATAAAATATTGATTTATCCTACCATTTGTTCATTATGCTTACATACACTATGTATATAATATAGAGCCAAGGTGATGGAATAGTTAAAACAGGTAGTCCTCAATTTACAACTAAACGACCATTCAAAGTTACAACAGCACCGGAAAAGTGACTTATGATCACTTACGACCATTGCAACATCACTGTGATCACGTGATCAAAATTTGGATGCTTGGCAACTGGCATGTATTTATGACAGTTGCAGTCTCCCCAGGTCATGTGATCACCTTTTGTAACCCTCTGACAGGCAAAGTCAATGGGGGAAGCCAGATTCACTTAACAACCATGTTACCAACTGAACCATTGCATTGATTCATTGACAACTATGGCAAAAAGGTCATAAAATGGGGCAAAAGTCACTTAACTGTCTTGCTGAGCAATGGGAATTTTGGGGCTCACCCGTATGTTGGACTAGGACTAGATAAACCCAAATTCAAGTCCACAGTCAACCATGGAAGCTGGTGTGTGACCTTGAACTGATCATTGTCTCTCAACTCAATCACAACCTCATAGGGTGATTATTAAAGAGGAAAAATGGAGGATGGAGAGCTGCATCTATTGCCCTAGGAGCGTCTAGAGCAGGGGTGTCAAACTCATGTCATCACAGTGGCGTCATGTGACGTATCGGGACTTTTTTCCCCTTCGCTAAACTGGGTGGGGCCAGCATATGACCCATCCGGCCCGTGGGCCAGGAGTTTGACAGCCCTGTTCTAGAAAAAGTTTATTTATATCTTGCAAATAAATAGTCGGTGTGTACATAAAGTTTATATTTGTCTGTGTGTGTGCTCGCACGCTCATATCTGCCTCTCAATCCATCAGTGCGCATGCATTCAAGTGCTAAGCATGAAAGCTACTTCATAAGTTTAGGGACCTGTTTTCCTTCTCTCTGAAAATAATGAAAGTGAAGAGGTGAGTGGAGAGTAACTTGACTATTCTAAAAACATTCTATGTCTTCATTTGAAGATTCCTATTTTTAGAGCCCCGGATGCCTTTCTAAAAGGCTATAGATTACACTGGCTTTTCCTACAGGGACAATTTATGTGAAAGTACTTGGCATTTCAGACTGCATCACTGGAAAGACCTGTAATATTGCATGTAGGAAGGGACAGAAGTGCCATCAATCAATCACTGCTGCTGCTTCTTCTATTTTAACGCGCCATTAAGCTTTATGCCGGGATGCAAGCAAAAACAGGGATTTTCACCTTGAATTGTGACTTTAAGAAACCACTCGCATTTAAAGCCGAGGAAAAAAATAATAATAATAAAGAAGGGGGAGAAAGCCTTAGCAACCAGGTTCCAGGGTCTAACAAACAGAGATATTCTTCTTTTACCTGCAGAATGTGTTGTTGTTTTTTCCTCCCGTAGAAAAACATATATAGCTCAGTTGAATTTAAATAGGGAAGAGGAAAAAAAAAAACCCCAGAGGTTGGCTTGGAAGTCTGAAGGCTTGGCTTCTGTTTATAAATCCAGCTCTGGTCTGTGTGGGGCCTTCTCTAAAAGAAAAAAAAAATCTTTTCTCCTTTCTAAGCATCTATGTAATGGAGGGCTGTTAGCCTCTCATTAAAAGAAAAACTCCAAAGCACTGGCTCTTGATGCAGTTGAATACTTAGAAGCTCCAAACCTAATATTATAATTGTTTCTTTTCTCATGTCTAGTGATGGGATCCCTCCTTACAGAATCGGGAGCAAGAAGCAGCTCCAGAGGGAAATGCATCGCAGCGTCAAGGCCAACGGGCAAGTTTCTCTACCTCACTTTCCGGTAAGTACTTTTGGAGTTGACGAAGCATTTTAAAAAGCATCCATTTGTTTGGTCCATAGATGAATGAATTCAAAGGCCGCCTAGGCTGTGGATCGATGGTTTTGAATGCAGGTAGTCCTCGACTTACAACCATTTGTTTAGCGGTCATTCAAAAGTTACAATTTAAAAAGTGGCTTCTCACAGATTACTCACAAATCCTCACAGTCATGACTATCATGTTCATGTGATCAAAATCTGGGCGCTTGGAAACTGCCAGGTGTTTACCATGGTTGCAGTGTCCCAGGGTCATGTGATTCCTATTTGCGACCTTCTCAGCCAGCTTCCAACAAGCAAAATCAATGGGGGATTCACTTAACAGCCATGTGATTCACTTAACAACTGCAGTGGTTCGCTAAGCGACCGTGGCGACAAAGGTCATGAAATCAGATAGAACTCACTTAACAACCACAATGTTTGGCAATGGAAATTCTGATCCCGATTGCAGCTGTAAAACGAGGACTACCTGTAATACCATTTTTATCTGTTTGTATTGTAATTTATGTGCTTGTCTTTGACCCAGCGTCCTCCAGAACGGCGGTAAGCTATGAATATTGTAAAATAAAGAATGACAGAGATTCCTCGTTGGAAGGATAACTGGAAAGATAATTTGCTAAAATGATAAAATAGTATTCTTTTCCTCTTCCCACCTGTTCTACTAATGTTGCTTTGATATATTGGATTCATTTTATCCGCCACAGAGAGGTTCATTTTGCTCTGGAGGACGTTGGCCCAAGTGCTACTCAAAGTATGCCAGATCTAGGAATCTGCTTTGTGCTAGGCCAGCCTTTTGGGTACAAGCCCTGGTGTGGGGGGATTGACAATCCCATCCTGCACCCCTTTCTTCAGACTGCTTCTCTTCTCTGCTGTTTGAGAGGGTGGGATAAACAGAAATATGGTAGCGCCCAGAGAGAAAGAAGAGATATACAGATAGTCCTTGACTTATTGACCACAATTGAACCTAAAATTTCCATTGCTAAGCGAGACAGGTGAGTTTTGCCCTATTTTATGACCTTTCTTGCCACAGTTGTTAAGTGAATCACTGCAGTTGTTATGTTGGTAACACGGTTGTTAATTGAATCTGGCTCCCCCATTTGCTTGTCAGAGGGACGCAAAAGGTGATCCCGTGATCCCAGGACACTACAACCATCATAAATACATGCCGGTTGTCAAGCATCCGAACTTTGATCATGTGACTACAGGGATGCCCACAACAGTTGTGTGAAAAACAGTCATAAGTCACTTTTTTCAATGCCATTGTGACTTCAAACAGTCGCTAAACAAATGGTTGTAAGTCAAGGACCACCTGTGTAAGTGGACTTCCATAGAATACAACATAAGAATTCTTTAAAAAAAAAGAGAGAGAGAGAGAGAGTTATTTCTAAAGAGATTCCCAATTGGTTTGGAAATTCTTCCTGGTATTTGGACCTGAAATTTTTCCTTTCTGCTTTTCCCCTTCTCTCTTTTTTAGAGCTATGGAGAGCAACTACAGGGGAGAGGGGGTGGGTTAGAATCTGCTCTAAGATGAGATCAATGAAAACATGACTTGGACTCCTGACCCAGCTTGGGAGTTTCTGGAAGCATCTGGCTAGCAGCTATTAGTGGGGAAATGTTGGGCTGAGATGATTGTTGGCTGAATCCGCCAGATGTCGTGGACGATAAGTTCCAAGATTCCTAGCCAAAGGCTGGCCTGGATGATTCCTTTCCCGGAGGCTCTGGGTCTGACATGAGGCTGCCTTGCGTGTGTCTCATTTGTGGATAGATGGTTGGTAGAACTGGGCTTGTTTTATCCTGCTTCGTTGCTGCTGCAGGACCATTCTAAAATGCCTGCTTCCTCTCTCTGTTAAACCATGTGATGGATCGGCTTGAGGGGGGTAAGAGAAAGAGGGGGGGGGAAATTCCTCTTGAATCTTACTGTGAACTTCCACAGCTGCTTTATTTTATTTTAGGGCTTTTTTTAAATGCTTTTCATTTGCTGTTCTGCTTTGGGATGTCAAAGAGTGAGAAATGCACCAGGAGGAATTATGTTCTCATTGAAGTCACTGGGCGTTCTGCTATTTGTTTAAGCAGAGCCAGGATTTGTCCCCCCCTTTTAGCAACTGCTAAGGCAGGAAATAGATTTCCCAGGTCCTTCAAAGGAAAAAGGATATTTGTACCAAAAAGTCTCCCCTCACCTCCCATTCCGCCCCCATCCTAGGTCTTTTTGCTTGTTGGCTTCCATGCAAACAGTTAATCTAATAGTGCTTGTTTGGAAATTTGAGTTCTTTTCTCATCTAAAGTACAGAGGGTTTCAGGGTGATACCCTGTGTAACTCTTGTGGTGTAGCTTTCTTTAGCATAGGGTCTTCTTAATATGTTGGCCTAGAGCTCCATCATCAATCATCTCCAGCCTAGTAGGGCAAATTAACTGCCGCTCCCATCATCCCCAGTCGGTGTGGTGAAGCAGAGATGTGGGATGGGGGAGCCCACGTTCTTGGAGGACCCAAATTTGAGGGTGTCAATTGGAAGTGAATAATTGTCAGCTAGTGTAGGTTGTTACAAAGGCAAGTACAAGCTGGAGGCTTTTAAGAAGAAACTGGACAGCCATTTGTCTGAAATGATATAGGGGCTCTGGCTAGAGCAGGGGGTTGGACTAGAAGACCTCCAAGGTCCCTTCCAACTCTGATAAAGTTCTATGTACTAAACTTATCTTGTGATTAATGTAATGTAATGTAAATTCAACTTCCTGTTCTCTTAAAGGATGAGAAATCCCAGGTGAAATATGTCTCTGAGATGGATGGGGATTGTCTAGGGCACGGGTGTCAAACTCACGGCATCACATTGCCCTCACGTGACGTTTCACAATGTTTTTTCCACTTCGTGGAGCTGGGGTGGGCGTGGCCTGCTTGTGACTCATCTGGCCCGTGGATCGCCAGTTTGACACCCTTGATCTATGGTCCTTGGTGCTCTCTGAGCTTGGTTATTTACTTGCAGATGTTTCATTAGCCAAACTAGGTAACATCATCAATGCTAGTCTATGGCACTAGCACTGATGCTGTTACCTGGTTGGGTAACAAAACGTCTGCAAGAAAACAACCAAGCTCAGAGAGCTCCAAGGACCTCCATTTGAACCCTGAACTACAAATAATTTCCGTTATTGGTGTCTAGGGTTTGCATGTCCCCATGTATTTATTTATTCGTATGTTTGTTTATAGTATTTTCTTCTGCTTCTACCATTAAAAAAAAAGTTCTCTATAGCTTCTGCTTGTAAATTAGATTATTTTGTCCTGGGGCGTGCAAATCGACTTTCTCTGTAAGGCAGTGCTTTGATCAGGGAGCTGAATAGAGCCAGCTTGTGTAAGAGTGACAATTTCCTGCAGAGTTGCCTTTTTCTCCCCTCGCATCATTTCTGAAGCTAAGTGGTTACCAGAGAGAGAGGCCCTACCTCACCTCATGGGCAGCCTGTGAAAGCCTTGGCAGTTAAGCTTCCCCCACCCCT
>JANHFL010000593.1:199090-210010 GCA_032468155.1 Oxyrhabdium leporinum
TCTCTCTCTCTCTCCCTCCCTCCCTCCCCCCCTCTCTCTCTCTCTCTCTCTCTCTCTCTCTCACACACACACACACACACACACACACACACACACACTGTGGAGAACGGAGATAAGCAAATCAATGGGGTAAATCTGGGGAATCTGTGGGCATCTCTGCTTAGTTCCAGGCACTAATGGTCAGAGATGATGAGAATGAAGTACTTTAAAAAAATCTGAAGATGAATCAATCACATTTTTAATTAGGCAGCCTGCACACCACGAGCACCCAAAAGCTCTGGAGAGCAGCTGAACTATATGAAGTTTTCCAAAGGGTATATGGTTGGGGTATGTTCTATACACAGGGAAGTGAGATGTTTTAGGCCACGGGAATCGCTACTGAGAAAGCACGTTGCTGAGCCTCCACTTCACATGGGATAAGGACGTCGGCAAGTCAAGTCCTTGCTACAGGAATGCACAGGAGGGATAGAATCCAAAGCGAATCAGCGACCGGTGTGGCACCTGCAGCATTGAGGTTATCATGTCCATATTGATGGTTAGCAGATAGGCTGCTGGACTTTGGGGCAACTGTAGCATCCAAGCCTGAGATTTCTTCAGAGGCAGACCCACATAGAATGTTTTTAGTCAAGAGTTCCCCAATCCAGATAGGCCTGTACTTGATACACTAACAAGAGGTAGGCAAAACGTTTCTTAGCCATACCTTGCACCTGCCACTTTTCTGAAGGTCTCCCTAATTGTAGATCTCCTCTATTAGGGGAATATAACTCCCTTTGGAGCTGAACTCGGAACTTGGATAAGGCCAGACCTACCACAGACGTAGAGCAATGCTGACTTGCCGGGATTTAATTTAAGCTTGATTTGACTCACCCAGGCCCTCACAAGCTCTAAGCTCTGGGTCAGGCTTTCTGCAGGATTTCTGGCTCAGCCTGGGATGAAGATGCTGTATATAATGGCAATATTTTACTCCAGGTGACAGATGATCTCACTAATGGTTTCACGTAGATACTGAATAATTAGGCCACTGTAGCAAAGGAAGAAGAAGCACTGCAAAAGTATGTTTTCAATCCCAAACTCTTGCACAGTCTAAAAGTATATAACGGGATATCATATTGAAACCCAATGAGAAGTATAATAGGTCTAAGAGAGATTAAGCCTCTTCATCTTGGTCTTGCAAAAGATAACTCACTTTTGCAAAAGAATCATGATTTATTTGTAATCTGTAGTTTGAAATCATGGTTTGTTGTAGAGATTATGGCTGTGACTAAATGTGTGCAGAAAAAAACTTGGTTTGTTTATGGCTTACTGGCTTATTATTGGATTGTTTTGGGGTTCCAGCCATTTACCTAGTTGGTTCGCAGAATTGTAAAACAAGACCATCTAAAAAAAAGGAAAGAAGATAAATCAGAGATTGGTCATGGCCAAATAAATCATGATTATTTTATATCTCTGCAAGATTTATTCTGGTTTGTTTGAGCTTATTCAAGCCGTAGCTTAAGGAAAATCTTGGTGTAGGATCATGTAACAATTTACCCAATATTTTTATTAAATTAATATGGAATGCAAAAGTTGTACATGACTGCAGAATTGTTGATAAAGTAGAATTTGAAGCCTATAGTCAATAATTTAATATGTAAAGACAGTTAGAAAACATGTAAAACCCAGTAGTTTTATGGGGTTTGGCTGCTTGACGAGTCCCAGAAAATGTTCATGAATATCTGTTGAGGATTTCAAATAACAAATTAACACAAGGAAAAAAAAATTGACAGTACTTAGCCAAGACATTTATAGGTAATATGATGGGTTGTTTTGTTTTTTTTACTCTGAAGTCTCAATGGAACACTTCCTTTAGCAATATTTATTCTCTGAATCCACATGTAAAAGTTTCAGTGACTGAGAACTGTTGTGCCAGTTGGTTTCAGATATTGTACAGAGTTATTATTTGCTTGGTATTTAGCTAGTTCAGCTCCAGTCATTGTGGTTTATAAATTGCTCCTTCACAGCCTAGCCTGGAGTGGGAACCCAGATATGTATAAATTAATCCAAAAACTACAGAAAAGAAGCCATGACTTAGTGTGATGTATGAATTCATTCAGCCTCGGGATTTATCATTGGTCTTTTAAAGAACCAAACACAACCTCTTTTTTCTGTCAAGAGCCGCTTGATCTTGAGGTAGATCTTAAGCAAACAATGAATGGTCCTACCAATTCTATCATGTTTAAGGATTTTTTTATTGAATGTTTGTTGGCTCTTTCTTCAGAACCCTTGTTCCTTTCTCTTTTTGACATCTCTTATTTAACATCCCCATCATCTTAGCACCCTCAGTGTCACTTGAAAAGGACTTTTAGTCTAAGGATTGTTTGAAGACTCCGGAGTGCAATTTGTCCTTTCACTTTCTCTACTTAACTGTAGCAACATGAAATTGGTGATCCAAGGATGGGGAAACCAACCGGAGTATCCAACCAGTTGAACTGAACAAATCCATGTGTAAAACGGGGCCGTGGCTGAAGCAATGCTGGTGTCATTGTATTATTGTGCATCACTTGGAGTGCTCCAGAGTTCAGTCCACATATGTCTCCTGATGTAGCTGAAAGTTCTTTCTCAGAAAAGTTGCCAGAGGGTCTGAGCAATCTGCCCAAATTCATCCAATAATTGAGGGTTGGGATAATCCTACAGCTGCAGACTCATGTCCCCTTCATCTGGACATGAAAACAATGTAGGATTGCTTTGTTGAATCTTCAAGGGTTGCAGACATCATTGCCCTGTTAAGCAAATCCCTTTCCAAAATATTTAGACTTCAAATATGTACAATAACTAGTTGGCCAGTCTTAGTAAGCTGATAATTAAAGACTGTATATCTCCATTGAAAGGTTTGCACAATACATGCCTTGGTCTTTGTTTTTAACCCTTTTTCCACAGTCAAAATTCCCATTTTAAAAAAATGATCCAGCAGCAATGCTTACCAACTTAGTGGGCCATAAGTTGGAATCATCTTCCAAATTGAGGGGCTAGTTAATAACAACAAGGGTGTTTGGAGTCCACAAGGTCAGACAGCAGGTATGGGGGAGGCTACCACAAATTCTTCAGTATTTAATACACAAATAAGTCTCCAGCTTTGCTTTCCTCAATTTTTCAATTACTTGATGTGGTTAGTTGACTCTCTACGCCTTTGTGTAATTGTGCCTCTGAGTGTGACATAAATGTTTTGTAAATGTTGTGAAGCCATACTTATTTTCTCTCCTCCCTCCTTTATGTTTCAGTCACAAAGAACCAAAGAAACTCCCTGTTGTTCACTCCTCCCAGCCTAGTGAGTTGGTTGTCACTTATTTTTTCTGTGGAGAAGAAATTCCCTACAGGAGGCTGTTAAAGGCCCCGAGCCTGACACTTGGGCACTTTAAAGAGCAGCTGAGCAAAAAGGGAAATTATAGGTAAGCATCTTTGTGGTTTCTTTCTTCTTTTTCTTGTGTTTGCACAGACTGACTGCCAAAATAACCACCATGTATTTGTAAGCAGCCTCCCACAAGGAAAGGTTTATTGTTCTCTTTTGAAGGTTGGCTGCAACTCGTTCACTAGATGAAGTTTTTCTGACTTCTTTATGTTTACCCACCCAGCAATAGTACTCAGCAGGTGGGTCGGTTGCTCCAGCAACCGAACTGAGCTCTCATCTGGTGAGTAGATGTGAGATTGTCGGCTGGCTTGCCTTTTGCAAGTTGACGAGTCTGCAGACTTGCATAATAGGTATCTCTTCAAAGTTCTTATTTCCTTTCCGCGACGATACACTGCTTCTTTAGAAGTTTCCTTTCTTTCATCAGTTTGGCTGCACTTTACCTGATTATTCTGATTTTGTCATTTGGGCCCTAAAAAAAAAATAAAAGGAACAGGACAGTCATCAACTATGGAAAAGTTACTAATGGAAGTAAAATTGTTGGGACTTGCTTCTGATAGCTATAAATAAGTGTATCTATTCCTGCATATTGTTTATAAGGGGAAGGATCTCTAAAATGTGTTTTTCCCCCCCTTTGATATTGGTTGATTTAGCTTTGCACAACGCAGTCAACTGTTACCAAAGTCCCAATTGGTCATGCAAAATACTGTAACCTAATCTGTGAATGTCAATGGCAAACCGACTTTGACTATTGTACTTAGTGAACTATTTGCTCAAATGCCATCTGTTAGGAAGGAGTTGGGGCTTCTTTTGAGGGTAGATATTCCAATATGTTCTGCAAAATTAGAGTGTATTATCTAGTGAAGTCCTGAGGGCAGATTTACTCAGCAGATAACATCAGGAGGACCTTTTGATCTCCATACCTGTCTACTTTCTTACCCATCTATCAGTCTACTTCCTTATTTTAGGTTAACTTTTAAAGTCCTCCTAAGGCTTATGACCTATCTTAGGACTTCCTATGTAATTAGTCAGAGAGTCAACTTGTCCCATCTCCCTATACATATTAAGCAAGAGTTATTATCTCGTGATGGTAGAGAACATCTTGAGGTGTTCATTTCGCAATATGACCATCTAACTCAAAAGTTAATAACATGGCGGCTGAGAGCTACTATCTTCCATTATCACCCTGAAAGAACAATCTGTAATCTTCCCATTTTTTTACATCATTCCAGTCAAAGCTTCTAAGTTTTGTGAAAAAGAACCAGTTAGGAAGCATTGGAATAAAAGTTTGAACTTATTTAGTCTATAATTGATTGAGCTCATAAAGGATTACTGCTAGACCCACGTTGACATTGGAAACAAAGCTTCCAAATAGTCACACATCTTCTTTGGAAGATCTACTCTTTAATTTTTTAAAAAATTATAAGTAAGAAAATTTATTTATTTTCTAAAGGCAGGGCCTGGACAGACATCAAAGTCCTCTACTGGAGGAGACTTCAGTCTCTCTGTCCTTGTAGGAAAGAGGATGGGGATTTGAGAAAGAACCTCTATTTTTGGGACTTGCTCTCCAAAGAGACTTGTTTGTCCTTGGCTGTTTTGGCACCAGCTTTTCATCTGCCTGCATTTTTGGACACCTTTTCTGTAATGGGTTAGCTGACATTTACAGAGATTTCCTCTGTTGCTGGTTATTATTTTATGCCTACCTGCCTTTTTAAAGGATGCAACCTAAGGTACTTTTGACTAGCTGCCTAGCCCTGACCAAAACTAGAATATAAATGCTTGAAATACCTAAGGCCCATCTTTACAGATCAAAGGGTATCTTCATTTTTTACCAGAATTGTATGTTGGCTGATAGGAACTCCTTATGGTTTGTACTTTGTAGGAAGCAACACCAGTATGGAAACTCTGCCAGGGAGTTTCCTCTTCCTTTCCTGATCCTAGCCTCAAATGAAGGGTTCCCTGATTTAATTAACTAGAACCAAACTATGTGGATGTTATTGAGTGAATGGAGGTTAAAGGCATTGAGAAGGACTTGCAGTGGTTAAAACTCTTATTGTCTAACCTCCCACTGGAATAATATGGAGTCTCAGAATCTTATTTTAGATCGGTGATAACAGCTTACTCCAGAGCCTTAGATGGAATTTCTAGAGATATAATGTTCTTTAATACTTGCTGAGACTAAAACTGGATATATAGGTTTTATATATATTGTTCTGAATTTTGTATTCACACTGAAGAGCCCTGCCTCATAAGCTAAAGATGTAGTTTAATCCATCTTCAGCCTGTTGGCAGTACAGATAGGCCTCAACTTATGACCACAGTTGAGCTCAAATTTTGATTGCTGAGCAAGACAGTTGTTAAGTGAGCTTTGCTCCCATTTTACAACATTTCTTGCCACAATTGTTAAGCGAATCACTGCAATTGCTAAGCTAGTAACACGGTTGTTAAGTGCAACTGGCTTCCCCATTGATTTTGCTTGCCGTAAGGCTGCAAAAGGGATCACATGACCCCTGGACACTGCAACCATCATAAATATGAGCCAGTTGCCAAGCATCCGAATGTTGATCGCGTGACCATGGGGATGCTGCAACGGTTGTAAGTGTGAAAAAAGGCCATAAGTCACTTTTTTTCAGTGCCGTTGTAACTTCAGTAACTAAATGAAAGGTTGTAAGTTGAGGACTACCTGTAATAATAGGGGGATGGGCTAGTTTGATGGACAGAGATTTGCTTACCCTTGTGATAACCGCCAGGTTAGTGTAGATACGAACATTGAATATCCTATCAGGCTGGGAATCTGGGGCCTTCTAGATATACAGTAATTACGCCTCCCACTTTCCTTAAAATTGGCAATTCTGGCTGAATCTGAGGTGAGTCCCATTCAAACCCCTCATGGAAGGCCACAGTTCCAAACCCTACTGCATACATATTTTGCTAGGTCTTCATGTGGTTTATGTTCAGTATGGCATAAGAGAAAAGCTCACTTTCATACAATTATTCATGGATAATGTTTATTTAGCAGCCCCCAACTTGGAGCCTAGCTTTCATTAGGAAACACCACCGTGACAGCTTTACGGGAGCGCAACTGTAAGGACAGTAGGCTTGACCATTTAAAAAAAAAAAATCAGCTGGCGCGTTACCAGTAATGGAATTCCCATATGTTCATCGTGTCTGTGTGGGCCAAGATTTTGCAAAGATGGAAGCGATAAATGTTCAGTAGCCACAGGCCCAAAAATCTTGGCCCACTGGATGGGATTTTTTTTCAAAACATCTTTTCCCTATAGAGACAGGCCCTGATTTGTTCTCAGAGGCTCTGAAGTTAACATTCCTAACCATGGGGCTGTGTATAGTGGCAGACTGGGGAAGTCCTTGTTTTTAGATAACACCAGGGGAAAAAAAAAAGTTAGGATGTCACGAAAAGTGCTCCACCACACTCAGAAACACTCTGAGCATTGCAACTTGGCATGATGCAATTATTGACTCAACTTTCAACCATTCATTTAGTGACCAAAGTTACAAAGGCACTGAAAAAAAAATGACTTATGGCCATTTTTCACACTGGCGACTGTTGCAGCATCCCCGTGGTCATGTGATCAAAATTTGGGCACTTGACAACCGGCATGTAAGTACGACGGTTGCAGTGTCCCGGGGCCATGTGATTGCCTTTTGCGACCTTCTGACAAGCAAAGTCAATGGGGGAAGCCAGATTCACTTAACAACCGGGTTACTAATTGAACAACTGCAGTGATTCACTTATGAATTGTGGCAAAAAAAAGGGTCATATCATGGGGCAAAACTCACTTGTCTTGCTTAATAATGGAAATGTTGTGCTTAATTGTGACCCTATGTCAAGGACTACCCTATACATTAACAGGACTGGGATGAAGGTGGTTTTTTTTTTAAATTTCATTTTGTTACATCTGTGTACAAAAGAAACATAGGCCCAAATCTGGTGTTTATGTGTGTGTGTGTTTTTATCTTGCACAGACACAAGGTGAAACTAATTATCTAAATGTGTTGTACCCCCAGGGAATCATTTTGGTCTAAGCTTTGATTTTTCCCCCCCACTCCTCCTTTTGGCCGGACTTTGAGTGAAACTGCAGGTGACCTTCAGGGAAGAGGGACACTCTGCCCGGAATAGCAGTGATTGCTTAGGGAAGGACTAGCTACTCACTCTGGTCACATCTGGCATTGATTTTGTTCTAAGGCCCTCTTAATAAGCATGTCTTTGAAGCCTGCGCCTTTCATTTTAAGACACAAAGACATGCATCAATGGCTGACACTCCACATTCTTGATTGAATGAGTCAGTTTGTAACCTAGGTGCCTCGGGTTTTTGTTGTTGTTGTTGTTGTTGGGTGCTTTCAGTCAGCACAGAATGCTCTGCGGGGCAGATTAAGGGCACCCATGAGACTTAAAGAGAAAGAGTAGAGTTCAGGTTCGTCCTCTACTCTCACACACTCGCACACACACACACAAAATCTGAGCTTAAGTAGGGTAGGGTATCACAGCAAGAGCAAAGAGAGGAAGCCCAGCCTTACAGCTTGTAAGGTTGACAGAGACAGGAGAAAAGAGAAATGGGTGAGTGGCAGGTAGGACAAGAAGAAAGAAGCAGAAGTTGCTTAAAAAGTAGCCTTTCCATGGGAAGTCCACTGAGCAAATCGGGACCTCCCGATGGGTTTGGAGATATTGCGAGGGAGCAATATTTGAAGGAAAGATATTCAGTCTGGGTTGCCTCCCTCCCTCCCTTGTGCTCTCCCTCCTTTTGCCCTTCTCTGTGAGAAATTAACTTGCAGTTATGGAAAACATCACACTGTGTCTTGTTCCCCCTTCTGCCCCCAAGAAAATAAAATGTGGTGTTCAAACAAAGAATTTTGTCAACGCTGCCAGGGCCTGAGATCAAGGGGGAAGTTATTGCTACAGCTGTTTATCCTCTTGGAAGGGAGGAGATAAAACTGAGCAAAAGTCCTTTTTGTGCCTCATTCAAAGGCTTTCCTCCCGCCCTCCCCTCCCCCGCCTGCTGGCTTGCGGGATTTCTAGAAGGAAGTCTCATTGTACTTCAGTTTGGGGTCAGGAAAGGGGGCTCTGCAGAGGGACAGTCCTGGCTTAACTGAAATGAATGGATTTGGTTACATTCCTGGGATCATCTGGAAGTAGCAAAAGGGGAGGAAAAAGGACTGAACAGTTTCCTCATTGAATCAAAGCGATCTTATGCTGCAGAGAGTCCTCAGACTTACAACCGTCCATTTTTGTGACTGTTCAAAGTCACAACAGCAATGAAAAAGGGGATTTATGAATGTCCCAAAGGTGTTTTTTTCAAAAGGCAACTGGACTTTCTGGGTTTTTTTCTTTGAAGACGTTTCGCTTCTCATCCAAGAAGCTTCTTCAGCTCTGAAGAAGAGCTGAATTCAGAGCTCAGGAAGCTTCTTGGATGAGAAGTGAAAAATCGTCAAAGAAAAAAACAACCAAAAAGTCCAGTTGCCTCTTGAAAAAGCACCTTTGGGACAACCATGACCTGGATGACTGAGAATCTCCATAGACTTCCCCTCATACATGAAAAAAGACAAATATAGTCTTCAATAGCTGTAGTACAGAATAACCCATTAGAGATTAATTTATCTCTCTTCCATCAGGCAGGAAGGGAGGAGTCTATTTACTTGCATGTGCCTATGAAAATTTAAAAGTTCATTTAACAAAGTTTACATTATAACATCAATCAAAACACATTTTGTGAAGCAACTGATCAACACTGACAGGGTACACCACTGGTCTATGAAAATAAGAGCAAACTCCACTCCCTTCTAGTACTGATGAGGTTACCTAGTTTGGTAATGAAACCTCTGCAAGAAAACCATCAAGCTCAGAGAGCATCGAGCCCACAATTCAACCCTGAGCTACAAATATTCTCTTCCATCGATAAACACTTTTTGGTTACAGGGACTCAGAGCCTGTCTTCTATGAGCTGGCTCCCAGTGGATTTCATTCTAAATTTTGATACAATTTCTGTAAATAAGGAATGTAGAATTATCATGACTGAGTATTTGATCCTTCATACATTAAAAAAATACAAAGCTGAGAGGTAAACAAATAAAAAACACATTTGAAAAAAGAAAAGACTCAGGAGAGAAAAAGAGTGAAAGTGTAAGAAACAAAGAAAAAAAAGAAGGAAAACTGAAAAAGAATGACTTCCAACTTTCTTTAGTACAGATACTACAAAATCCCATTCTCACCCCACTCCAGGGGAAGGATACTGCAAAATCCCCATTCCCTCCCAACTCCTGGGGGAAGGATACTGCAAAATCCCCATCTCCACCTCACTCCAGGGAAAGGTTAGTGCAAAATCCCCATTCTGTCCCCACCCCAGTAACCTGCTTTCCAGCTCCGTTCTCCTGTGCAGGGCAACAAAATAAGACCCAGCTGATCACCTGGGAGTCTGGGAGGTAGCAATAGGCAGACCATCAGCTGGGAGGTTGCGAATAGATCGATTGGGGCCTCAGCCTTGCAGGCTAGGCCTCCCTGCCACGCTGCCACGCTGCACCACCATCATCCCGCACCCTGTTTTGGGCCTAGCGGGCTTCCCTGCACTTACCTGAGAGCCAAAACGTGGCATGTGGGGACTCCTGAAAGGGGCAGAGAGGGGAGCGGGGGGGGGAGCCAGAAATTTAACAACCAGTTTGACCGAAGTGGTGCAAACTGGTTGAATTCCACCACTGGTTATGGTAGTATAGTACAGTACTATATAATCACATTAAGATTTTGAATGTGAGTTATTTAATTATTTCCTAGCCTTGATCTTTAACTTTACACTTGTAAAAATCAGCTCCCAAATTATTCTGCAAGTGATGAACCACACAGAGTCTGTGATTAGCTAGATAGCTTTAAAAATTACAATAATAACAGTAATAGAATGTACTATAATAATGTCCTAACCTCGCTCTTTTGGGAAAGAATAGCATAGCATTGACAACTGGAGTATGTGTCAGTGAGGCATATTTGCATTTGCAACAATACTACATAGCCCCTTTCACTGTGGATTTCATTTTATTGAAGTAATGCAAAAATTAATCTAATTTCACTATGATAATCCAAAACAAAATATATTAAATGGGTAAAAATGCATTCCCCTTTGGAAGCGCAAAATGCTAGTCAGGTAATTATCAATGTTAATATAATTCAACTGTAATATATGTATTTAATTGAAAACTATATTTAGAATGGAAGTAACTTTTCCCTCACTCCTAAATATGTAGACGCTGGCCACATTGTTGTTCTTGAATGTATTTGTTTCCTAATTTATTCCTTGAACTACACAGCTATGTTTTGTGCCAAATACCTTGTACTCCTTATGAACTTCATCCATACCTCATTGTAACACAGCATCCTTACATATTACCATATTTTTCAGAGTATAAGATGCTCTGAAGTATAAGATGCACCTAACTTTTGGGGAGGAAAACAAGGGGGGGGAAATCTGCCTCTGCCCCCCAGCAATTTGCCTCCTTGCAGCAAACAGCAAAAAGCCTGGTCTGCTTCAGCACAGCCT
>JANHFL010000593.1:248925-261218 GCA_032468155.1 Oxyrhabdium leporinum
TATAAGCTGTAAACCGCCCCGAGTCTTCGGAATGGGGCGGTATATAAATGTGAAAAAATAAATAAATAAATAAATAAGTATGCCTACCACCTTAATACACATCAAAATATGAAGCTCATCCTCAACAGCTCAAGTGACTTCTGTCATTTCCATTTCATTTTATATCCATCTCCTCTTGTGCTTCTTTGACAGTTGTGTCTCTTTTAATTAAAACTGAAGAATTGGATCCATGGAAATATATTTTCTTTGAGTTGGCTTAAAATTTATCATTTGATACTACTATGTGCAGAGCTGTTAGAGTTCTTTGCAGAGCTATGATGGGAGGAGTAAAGACTTCCTAAATATTTGCATTTTGTATCTACAAATACATCAGTAATAATAGGTGAAAATGGTTAATGTAGAGAATAGGGAAGCTGACTTTGCTGGAAATATGTAAGAACCCTAACTACACAAGGGAGGCTAAAACATTTTTTAAATCCTGAGAAAAGAGATAATATTCAGAAGTGGTTCAGGCAGATACATCCTTGATTTACTGGAGTATAAGATTGAGAAAATTTAGCACAATCACACTGGAAAGAATCTGTTATTATAGCCACTCTCAATAAAAGTACGGTAGTTCTAATCTTCCCAGGGAACTGATGGTCTGGTCTGGTCTAGTCTGGTCTACTTAGTGGGCCTGGTATCTAAGGACAATCCTGCTTGAGTTTTACAGATTCCAGAATGTATATAGATGTCATTGTTCTGATTATCTAAAGATTGAGACAGCTTACTTAGGGAATACAAAGCCAGTAGAAGCAACACTTAGCAACTTTGACTGATCTCTAGAAAAGCTAGTAGCTGGATGAGAAACCAGCAAAAAGACTGGGAAGTCAGAAAGTCATCCAGAAAGAAAACAATGGCAAACCATTTTGTATTGCTACTCATAAAACAACATGGACATGTACGCCTCAGGAGATACACCCACCTCAAGGGTGGTTTCACCTTTCAAATAAAGACCTGCGTGGCATGCTACAATTGGTCCAAGTCTAGGCTAAACAATTGGACTCAGTGGAAAGATAAGAAAGGACATGCACCCACAAAGATATTTGGGAGAAACATGTAGCATGTTAAACAGCCAGTTTGATTAAGGCACAAGGGTAGAAAATGGGAGACCGTCAGTTCAAGACTCCTTAGCCATGAAAACCAGCTGGGTAACGTTGGGCCAGTCACTCTCGCTCACCTCAGCTCACCTCACAGGATTCTCACAGGAAAAATAAGAGGTAGAAAGTATGTTGGATATGTTTGCTGCCTTTAGTTATTTATAAAAATTTTGTAAAATAATAACCATGATTTTTTAATAAGTTTTGCTTCCTCTAGTCAGGCTGACTTTCAGTAAGGATTAATCAATAGTCAATAATAAGAAATATCTTGTGGAGATCAAATAGGTTTCAGAATGATCTTGGGGAATTCCATAAGTGTATATTTTCTTCTTTCTGTATAGATTTAAAGATTAGGGGACTGGAGGCAAAAACATATGAAGAACGGTTACAGGAATTGGCCCTGGCTAGTCTAGTGAAGAGAAGGACCAGGGGACACATTATAGCAGTGTTCCAATATTTGAGAGGCTGCCGCAGAGAGGAGGGGGTCAAGCTATTTTCTAAAGCACCTGAAGGCTAGACAAGGAATAATGAATGGAAACTGAACAAGGAGAGATTCAATCTGGAAATGAGGAGAAATTTTCTGACAGTGAGAGCAATCAACCAATGGAACAGCTTGCGTTCAGAAGTGGTGGGAGCTTCATCACTGGAGGCTTTCAAGAAGAGACTGTACTGCCATCTGTCAGAAATGGTGTAGGGTCTCCTACTTGGGCGGAGGGTTGGACTAGATGATGTACAAGGTCCCTTCCAACTCTGTTAATCTGAGTGACAAACCATTCACTTGAAAGAAATCTTTCATGTATGTGATAATTTCATGTCCACTTGTTCTCTAGCATAGAGCAGGCACCTCCTTCTTAGCTAAAACTAACTCTATCTCACCAAAGCCAAATTAAATAGGTTGCCCACTGATGCTGATTTTGGTAGAAATTAAGCTTGGCATTGTTGAAAAGTTGATGGGCATTCAACCTTGGAAAGGCTAGGATATAAACACAGATCGCAACATGTTAGTTCCATGTGCAACTTGCATTCCTTCTAATGGGTTCTGCATTCCATACTCAAGAGATTTTTGGGTTTCTAGGTCAAGTATCAGAATATCTGGAGCTGAAAGTGAGTTAATCTTTAGTCTTCTCTGCTGAAATGCAAGAATGTTTTTAGTTCTTTTCCCTTTGAAAAAGGGTGTGACCTGTTTTTCTAATATTCCCATCATAAATCTTGTTATTCAGCCACGTATAGGATCAAGTTAGTCAAATGTCTAACAACCCTAAATTTATCCTGCATTTTTATAGGGAGGAAGTTCACAGGAACGTTTGAATCATTTAAAGAACATAATTGTTAAATGACAGGCCATGCAAATCCAATGCAAATAGAAAAGAATTTTAAGTAATAACAAAATCAAAGCTAAACATTCAGAGATGGAGATTGGAGCCATGACATAAAGCATATCTGCTACATGAGGAGAAGTCTAGAAGAGATCCAGACAAACTATTAACATGCAAGGTAAGCAGACTCTCACTGATATAAGAACATAAAAAACTCAAAAAAGCAGTTCCTGACCCACAATAAGGGCAAGATGATATTTATTGGGTCACAAAGAGTTAGAAACAACTAAGTGATTGAAACACAATATTTAGCCTGCATCAGTGGCCAATATTTCAGAGGTTTGAAACAGGATCAAAGAAACTTAATGTGGAGAAAAGTAATGCGTTTACAGTATGCCTATACTTTGTCAGCATTGTTCAGTATTTGTTCGGGCAAATTTTTATATCGATTTCAAAACCATACAGATTTAGCTTATATTGTCATTAAGGGTATATTTGAAAAGAAAATTGTGCCATTGGAAAAGTAGGCAGATCTAAAAAGTAGCAAATATAATTTCATTATACTTAGAGCATTCCACTGTCAATAACAAAGAAATATTTGGAGTGCAAATGAAAGGAATTTTTCCAGTTATGATGGTTTGTATGAATGTGGTGGTTTATGTGTAGGTTTCCATTCTTTCGGCACCATTGAAGTTAATAGAATAAATTGTGTATTGTATAAATGAGAGTCAGTTTGGTGTAGCGGTGAAGGCAGCAGACTTGCCTTGGGCACAAAGCCAGCTGAATGTCCTAATGGACTAGTCACTTTCTCTCAGCCTTAGGAAGGAAGCAAAGGAAAACCACTTCTGAAAATCCTTGCCAAACAAATTGCAGGGACGTGTGGAGGCAGTCTCTGAGAACTGGACTTGATTGAATGGAAGAAAAAAAATGCTATGGACATATCAAGCACACAGAAATAAACAACATTTTGCTAGCACAAAGGTTAGGTTTCCCCCCGCCCCTTAATTTTTATACAGTATTATAAACATTACAATGAGATCTATTCAAATTCAGTTTATTGACGGACTTAGCAATAGAAAATTGACAATATTTTTTTCATGAATAGCTCTATTGCACTATTGAATTTAGTTGGTCTAATGGGGAAGCATAAAGAATTTTGCCCACAAATGAGTTTTTCTTCTTTTGGCAAATAATAAGATTCAGGAGGGTGTATCCTAAAATAGATGTTTCATAAAGCTTTCACCCTTGAATGAAAACAGAATGAAGCATCACAGAAGGAATAGACAATCATCAGAATGCTGAGTACTTTATTGTAATTGTTTAAAAAGTACATACAAAAGAATCTTTTCAGTCACTAGCAAGATCTTTATGGTTCATGGCCAAATGATTTCTGTAACAGGAGAAAAAAAATACGTTAGTTCTTCCACTCTTGTCTATCAAGCATGTAAAGTCAGCACAACTTTTAATTATTCTCATCTACTCTTTAAAAAAAAGAGGACATAACCCCCTCCTCTCTAAAGAGCTGTAGTGTTTCAGAACAATATGTCTCAAGATAATCTGTGGCAAAACATGAGGAGCAGCTTTGGTTTCTCCATTGTTTTCAACCAAAGGAACAACCTTTCAACCTTGTTATTCAAAGTCATGGTTGTTGTACCCGTAAATTCATGGCAGGAACTGATAGTAAAATTGAGATTGGTGTATGGCCCGTCAGGAAGAACACTCGTATTTTTCTTAGCATTAATTGATTTGTTCTTTGTGTCTTGTTATCCCATTTCAACCTGTTATATGTCCTGCTTCTTATTGACTATATTGTTGTTAATGTTGTTGTTGCTCTCCATGCCTTTTTTGTTTCAGTGTGCAAACCAGAAGGAAGAAGCCAAATGCGACAAATTCACAACAGAAAGAGACTGTGGTGGCAAACTGGGCTGTAGGACTTACAACTGTTTGGTAGAACTGGTAAGATGATGCCCGCAACACTAAATACAGTGGCTCTCAGGGGCTAGATTAGTTTGCCCACTGAGACATGAGCATGCCTGAAGGAGATAACATGGCAATGATTTCACCAGTGTGAACATTCTATTTGGAATCAGAATTTGGGATAGCTAGGGACAGCAAATTGTCTCTAGATCTTTCTGTGTATCTAGTATATCTTCCGACATAATTTCAGTTAAAAAAATTGATGCAGATAGACTTTAACTCTGCTAGTTAAGGGTGGAGGAAAGGAGGAAATAATGGACATTATTTTGAATAAACTCCCTTTTTATGACCTCACAATCCCTTAATTGGGGATAGAGTCGGGGTACAGAGCTGAGCATTTACTGGTCGGATGCCTTTCCTGACACTACGTGGAGTTCACAGCAGATATTTTTTCTTTGCACTCTAGAAGGGAAACATCTGCCACTACCTAGGATTGAACTCTCAACTTTCCGAGTGGGAGGCAAGCGTCTTCACCACCAGGCCACCACACCGCTTGAATATGGGGTACAAACTCTGTGGATTATGAAGAAGAGGTGCTTCTCCATTCCAGGTTCAGAAGCCAACATCAAGGGGCAGTTCAACACCAAGAACATTTTCAAATGCAATGCAGGAACCATACTAACAGATAAATGGAATGTAGATCCTCCCATAGGACATGTAGTTTATCTTCTAACAATTTGCTACTGTTCTCAAGTTCTGAAACTCCGCTGTCCAGATTGATTAGTTCACTCTGCAATAGTCTGATTAAGTTTCATAAAAATGTTAGGAAACTATCTTCCTCTCAGTGTCTTCTAATTTATACAACTTGACATAATAGCATTAGCCAAGCATATGATGTAGGGAGAGATTTTTATCAGGTACAAAGTCCCTCTTTCAGGAAGATGGATGGTTCACAAATGTGAAATATAAATAAATAAATGCAGGTAGTCCTTGCTTAATCACTACTGTTGGATATGGAATTTTGGTTGTAAGTCATTGTGCTTGTTTAGACCTGACTTGTTTTTACTAAAGTTGTAAAGCGATTTACAGTGGTCATGAAATGAGTCACATGCTTCTTAAATGAGCCATGTGGTTGTTAAGAGAATCCATTCTCCCGAATGGGCAAAAATCAGCAAATAATGTCAGAGATCATGACCACACGATGTCAAAACTGGTCATATATGCAAGCTGATTGTCAAGTGCCCAAAACACCAATAAGTTACCATGGAAGTGAGTGTGCTGCAGTCGTAACTTTGAGAATAGGTTGTAAGTAACTTTTTTTCAGTCCATTGTAACTTTGAATGGTTGTTAAATGAGGGCTATCTGTACCCTTAGCATTCTTCAAAAAGGAGAAGAATATTCTCAACAGCAGATGCATGTGACCAAACATTGCTGTAATGTCTGTATACCTGATAGACTTGTATTAACATTTTTTTTTCTAAAAGAAGGTTTGACCATTTTAAGTTACGTTACCCAGCCTTACATCCCAATACAAGTTATGTTTGACCATCTGGACGAAACACAATGATGAGAACATTACAAGCTTAATTGGAACCTTCAGGCTGCAACACAATTTTGGTGGCATGCAATGTTAAGGCTATATATAATCCACACCGAAGTTCTCAAGTGCAAAAATGTAGCTTATTATGGCCAAGGACCAAGCTGAACACTGACAAAAAGAACACCATTTCAGGCTCCTCTTTATGATTTTGATCGGCAATTTTCATTTCAACAGTGGTAGCTCCTGTCTATTAGTTTTGATGTGTTGCTGATTGATTCATATGGCTTTATCCTATAAAGCCCTGTGCTTCAGAAATCCATCACTTTTGCTATTATCATTTTTGTCCCAGATTGCCAGATGATATACCACCTCCCCTCACACATTAATAGACGCCATAAATTCATCATGCTTCAGCCAACTTTGTGTTCAGATAGGTTCATTTCAGAAATTTGATGTGCCATTTTATAGGCTCAGTAAGAAGTACTTGCTCCTCAAAGCCCAGGCAGAACTCAAGGACATCATTTCTGCTGTGAAATTATTTTGTGTTCCCAGAGTAGCGATTCAAAGTTCATGTTGAGCATCCCGCTCATTTAGTTTATTTATCCTGAAATCCTACTACATTTGAACAAAGCCAGCTTGTTCGGGCATTTTGAGACATCAGTTCCTTCCCCTGTCTACACCCCCACCCCACCCCCATCCTGCTCCAGAACCATCGTTTCAATGACCAGCTTTTTGGGCCTCTGAGCCAGATGAGATTTCTGCTTCTGGCAATCTTTGATGAGACTGGGAAGATCAGCAGGGGGAAAAGCAGCAAGAAAGACAAACAACTAATTTTCTGTCTTCTGGAGCCCAGAGAAGGGGACAATTGTCTATTGTGTTTGTCTATGGATAAATATCGGCATATTTACTTTGGCAGCTCTTGAGCCACTTAATGCTGTCTGATGTTCTCAGGGAAAGGGTCAGCACTGCTCTTCCCCTTTTCAGGATGAAAGCAAGAGCTTTGGACATGCAAGGTAGCAACTTCCTTAGGACTTGGTAGACTTCTCAGCCTTCATTTTGGGCAATAATTTGGGATTTTAGAGAAACAAAGATGACCTTTTCAGGCCGTGGTATTCCCAGATTTTGATCTGTGTGAGGTGAATTTAGTTTCAGCTGGCTTGCTCATGACACAATTCTTCCTTGTTGCCTAGTGTTCTACTCCTGATACTCTGGTTGTTGCCTTCTACTCCACTCCACTCCACTCCACTCTACCCTACCCTACCTATTCCTAATTACTGCCATTTCCCCCTTTTGGGCCTGCTTTCTGGTCCTCCTTAAATTGAGTGCTGACCCTCATTTGAAACTCTTAATGTTTGAAGCCGGAACGGTTCCCTCTCCCAACACACATAGCATCATATTTTAATTTTAAGCTTTTAAATGTCTTTCTCAAAATTGATTCAATGTGTAGCTTTCTAAAACTTTATTACCTCTTTTGATTTCTGAGGCTTCCCTTGCTTTGGTCTCTCATCCCAGATTCCTTTTCTTTTTTTCCATCAAGATCTCTCTCTCTCTCTCTCTCTCTCTCCTCCTCCCTCCCTCCCTCTCTCTCTCTCTCTCACACACACATATTCTCTATCTCAAATGGCATGGCACTTTACAACAGCAAATGGTACTTTTTAATGGGTGACTTAAGCATTCCTTTTTTGCCACCTCTTAATGGATCTTTGAGGTGATGGATTAGAGATCTGAGTCAAAGGAATTACCCAGAATTGAATTACCCTGGATCAAAATGAACAACCTGAACAGAGGAAGGCAAGGTTTTCTTTTTAAAAATCCTTTAACTATGGCTAGATTTTCCTTTCTATGTCTTCTAAAGCCTAGGGGAATCATAATATTACCATGATACCAATCTTTAATAATACAAGAGTGATATTTAAGCATCCACCAATACCTGGAAATTCAATGTTCTAATTTATTCCAAATTGGATGCCAGCCTAGCGGGTGTAGAACATGTCACTGGAACTTGTTGAAATCTACACATGTTTGAGCAGCATCCTGTCCAAAAGTCAACTAACTGGGACAGAAAGAGGACTTCTCTGATACATATATTTCCCTAGATCAGGGGTGTCAAACTCGCATCGTCACAGCATCGTCACATGATGTATCGCAACTTTTTTCCCTCCGCTAAACCGGGCGTGGGCGTGGCCAGCACGTGACTCATCCAGCCCGCAGGCCAGGAGTTTGACAGTCCTGCCCTAGATGTTAAAGGGCCCACTCAACCTGTGCTGCTTCAACTGTTCTTCTCAAGGAGAGCAAAGATAGAACAGTGCCTTTATGAAGAAGCTCAGCCAGGACAGGTGGCACAGAAATCTGAGCTTTAGATCCTTCCAGTCCTCGTGGTAAGTTCTGAGCCAGATCCAAAACACAAATACTGACTCCTAAATCAGTCTCCAATGTTTTGAATATGCTTGGAATCTGGAAAGCTTTTCATCGGCAGAAAAAAAATGGCTATCAAGGTGAATGAAATACCCATTCACTAAAAGTCATTTTAAAGGGGAAACTAGTAACTGCTGTTCTTAGTTCCTCAGGAAGCCTTTGTCTCCTCTGGGATGAGGAGAAGAAGTCCATACTGAATTTCTGATTAAAGCATAAATCTGCAGCCACTCCTCAATTTTATTTTCTAACCATGCCAATGGCACATACGGAGCCCACACACATTCTTGGAAATAAAAACCATGCTAGAGATTGGAAGTTTGCTTTGTGGCATAGCAGAGTTCTTTAAATTGTTTTAAAGTCAAGCGGGGGCAGGGAGACTGAACAGAACAAGGGAAGCTCTGTAATTTTGGGGCCACGGGTGTCTCCTTCAGCCCCCACTGTTACTGGGATCTGGGTAATCTCTAATCTAGAAAACTCTCTCGGAATGATCCCAGTGAAAGTCATTTCTTTTGCTTCACCCAACCACAGAGCTCAGTGGTGAAGATTAGAAGTACAGTATGTAGCTGAATGTTGGTAGGTTTTGGCCAAACAGTAAGGCAATTGCTTTCAACTACTGACTTCCTCTGCTGCTTCAATTGAGGAAATCACTTCTCTCCATGATTTCAGCTAAGTGCTGTTTTCAGAAAACTAGCAGAAAAATATATGTGCTCTGCACTGGAATTCCCCAATTCAAGCATCAACAGTATGATTTTCAACAAACATCTTTCTTAAGATAACTTAAGAGTTATCCTTTCCTCATCTCTGTAATCGATGGGACTTAATCCTGGTCCTTCTTGATATTAAAAGGATTGAATTGTTTCCCATTCTGCAGAATTAAGGCATGGTATTGGCAGTTAAAACTGGATTTCAGGCTCAGCATTGGACCTTTTTAAAAATGTTATTTTCTTCCTCCCCCCCTCAGATTTAATTATTTTCAAAAACTCTTCCGTGCTGATAAAATTAAATGACATATCTGTAGCGAAGGACATGATATCCTCCCAGTCTCTTGTGGTGTTCAACTTGTCAAGCTCAGGCTAAATGGGATACTAACACAAATACATTTTTGCTTAATAATAGGAGATGGGGAAGGAGAAGTTGAGCTTTTCTTTCCCTACTATGATCCTGATATAAATTCTCTCTCCCTCTCCCTTTCCCTCTCTCTCTCCATTTATCACCATTAAACCCATCCCATGCCCCCCCCCAAAAAAAAACTCTCATTGGTGTTGCATACCTATTTTTGCCATTAATGTTTTGAAGTCATTTTTCTCACAAGTGAAACTGTGGGCAATTTATTTAAACATATCCCAGTTAAATTACCACATGGCCTCTAGATACCAGAGAAAATGGTCTAATAATCCAAATGCAGGCAATGGGCTGTCAACTGGCTTTCTCTCCCTTTAAAATTCTTTCACTTTGATGATATGCAATGATTTTAATAAAGCTTTTCGAGCAGGACAATTCTACCTGCTCTGATGGGCCATTTTGACCTCAGAGACGATAAGCCATGTGTCAAGATGAAAGCATGTTTGCATCTTTCTTGTCTCCTAGATTTAACCTTTCCATTGCAACCCAAAGGTGTTTTTTTTCTCTCAACAGTCTACAATACAGTTCTTTCAACAGTCCCACAAAGGCTCCACACCCCTTTGCTCTACTCAGGTGACCCTGATGACACACATAAGCCTCCAGGTTGCCTCAATGACTCTCTAAAAGAATGCAAATGACTAGCTGTCTGCAAGGAGTAAAAAAATCCTTCCATTCCCCACCATCCAGTCAGAGCTGAAGAAGCTTCTTGGATGAGAAGAGAACTGTTTTCAAAGAAAAACAAGGAAGTCCAGTTGCCTCTTGAAAAACACCTTTGGGACAACCAGACCTGAATGAACGAGAATCTCTATAGACCTTCCATTGCAAGAAATAGTGGAAGTTATCTTAGACCAGTTTTAAAGGCTCTTCTATGTTTTGTCCCAAATTATGAAAACTTTCTACAAGTGTGACACCTCCCTGATTCACCATGCTGTGCTCTTGACCTTTCCCCCTTCTTCAGTCTGACAGGCTGATGTTGGAGATAAAAGGTTCTGCAGAAGTAAGAGGAAGGAGTTATGAAAAACACTTTTTTTTAACTACAATTTTTGAGCCATTGTGTCTCCCCTCAATGGATCTCATCAATTGTTATGCCACCCACATTTAACTAGTTTGCTTATCATACTCTGTGAGATGCTTTGTTGAAACCAAGCAATATTACATCTATAATATTCCCACCAGCAATTAAGGAAATCACCACATCAAATAAGGAGGCTGGGTTAGTTTGGCAAGACTTGTTCTTGGCAAATTAACAATGATTTTTTATTCTTGCACTGATAAATCATGCCTTTATTGCTAGACTACTGCAATGCTCTCTCAAGTGGCCTTTGAAGGGCACTTGAAAAGTGCACTTATGCAAAATGCACTCACATATCATCATGAACATATCACACATGTGTTGTGGGTTCTGCATTGATTACAATAGGTTTCCAGATGCAATTCAAAATGCTAGTTTCATCCTATAAGGTGCAGAGTTATAGGTCACAGCTGTACAGGGTTTGGCATCTGGCTGTTTATGGGGCAGCCTTTTCAATCATAACATATATGATATAATATCCTTAAGAAAACAGTTGGTGGTTTGAGAAGTAAGGAGAGTAGTGGCTGAGGCCAGGAAATGCTACCTAGTTTTATAGAAAAGCCTTTCCTTGGAACCTAGCCCACTCCTTGGCAACTTTCTAGAAGTTAGTTAAGGAGCTAATGCTCTTCCTGAGAATAGTGACCAACTAGAGTCTAGACTGAGGCTTTTTCTATCTTCCTCCAAGAAAGACCTGCAATGTAGTTTTGAAAGTATTTATATATTTCAATTTTGGGGAAATGATTAATAAGGAGAAATTAGCAAGTAAAACAAGTCATTGTTTGGAGCTTTGGAAAAAGCTCTGGAAATTTTCATTCCTCTGTAATAGCCCCAAGAGTTGTGTTAAATGTTGCCTTTTCATATTTGGTGTAGTAGAGGAAGATGGAAATAACTGTGCTTCTTCTTCATCACTCTATGCTCGTAAACCAGGAATTGCATGTCAATTTGGAAAAGATTTTATGAAATGCATGATCAACTTATTTCATTCTGGCACCCATCCCAACTATTGAATGTCCTCGGCCATCTGTTTGCAAACTCATGTCACATTAATGTGAAAGAAATGCTCCTGAGTAACAGCAGGATTAGGTCAACCTCCTTGTGTTTCTTTTTGATTGTGCATGGTTTTAATGACCATATGCCCTAAGTATGCCAAAATATTGCCTGCTTTTGATGATTCACTGTACTATCTCAACAAAGCTAGCATTCCAGACAAGATTTGGTTTTCAGAAACAATGTCATACACTCCAGCGAGTTTTGCATCCTTAGAAACAAGGATTATTTGTTAGTTTTAATAACTTGGTTGTTCAGTGGCAAACGATAGGAATCTCTTCAGGTACTATGGATTGATCTCAGATCAATCTTTGATCTCAGTGTATCTTTGGTCAAGCCCTCTGCATTGGGCAGGGTTGAACCAGATTAGAAAACCAGATTGCATGGGATCTGGGCCTGGAATACATAGTTCAAGTCCCTGCTCAATAATTGAGTCATTGGAAGGATTGGAAAAAGTCTAATCTTTTTAGATATCATCATCAGAACATAATTCCCATATGTGTGTGTGTGTGTGTGTGTGTGTGTGTATGTATATATGTGTGTGTGTGTGTGTGTGTGTGTGTTTTCTGAGGTATACCTAACAAACAGTTACGTAAGAGCGATACCAAACCCACACCCATGATTAACACACAAGATACCACCACACCTACGATCACCACACAAGATAACACCAGCACTCAACCACTTAAAGATACCACCAGCACTCAACCACTTAAAAAGCAGGC
>JANHFL010000593.1:266463-278368 GCA_032468155.1 Oxyrhabdium leporinum
CTCAGCCACATCTTTGATTTTAGCTCCAGGGAGACAACATACCTCTCTGGATAGACTGTCTGGTCTACAGATGGCAGATTCTCTTCTGAATGTATGTCTTCAGTGCAATGTAGCAGATTCAAGGATGTGTACTGAGTACTTTCTTATTTCTCCTCCTTCTGCAGTTAAATACTGTATTAAATCAACTTGTTAGAATAATAATTAATCCTGGATGTTGCATTATGCTGCTGCTGTGTCTTCATACAGTATGTACTTTGAATGGTCCCTTTACCTGAATCTCCCTTCTTGTTATCTTATATCATTATTGCCTGTATTTAGTATCTTTATAAAATGAGTCCATTCTTAAATTTTATTTTATTAGTATTCTATATAAGATCTATGTAATCTTGTAAACTTTGTTCCTGGTTTTATTGAATGCAAGAGGTCAGACTGTAGTACAGGTCACTGTAACCTGCCAGGTTTGAAATAATAAAATGCTTATATGATCCTCTTCAGCTATTGGCATTTTGCTGGGTGAATTTTTCATTAGAGTTCACAGCGGAACAGAGAGTCCTGCAGAAAATCAGCACCCTCTACTATTTGGGTGCTTAAAGATCCCAATAGGCTTTTGATACTCAGTGCAGATCTTTTAGTATATAGACATCATTCATGCATCTTGTATACCAATATACCAGCCAAAGGCCTAGTTAGCACAATTTAGACCAATTGCAATTTCAGAAGAATTTACAAGGGTGGCCCCATATCAAGTATTCTGCAGTAGTAACCAGGGTGTAGATAATGGTCACTAGGCCTGTTTACCTCAGGCAGGGTTGCAGTAGCTCAATCCATCAAATTAGTGCAAATATGTTCCTTGTCATAATGGCCAGCTGCAAATCCGGTGACAGGAGAATTCCCAGGTTGTGAACCAGTTCTTTCTGGGGGAGTGAAACCTCATCCAAGTGACATCCCCTTAATCCCAAAGTCCAGCTTTCTCCTTGCAAGGAGCACCTCTGTTTTCTCTGGGTAGAAGTTTCTTTGTTTTTTCTCCTTCATTTGTCCTTGCCAATGAAAATGAATAGTGAACACAAGGAATGCAGCGTGGTCTTAAATCTAATGCTTCTCTGAAGGGTTGTGTTCAGAACCCATGTTACCTGCCCCTGGAGGTTCCAGTCTCTCCCCTTACCCTTTTCACCTCCCATCTCCTAAGGTCCCTTTCTTTTGAGGGAGCCAAACTTTCACCTCCCAATACAGTATCCTCCAGATGTGTTTGATTAATGTTTCTCAACCTTGACCACTTGAATTTGACTTTGAATTTTTCCCAGAATTCCATAGCCAGCCATGAAATTAGAAGTAGACAAGTAAGGGCAAATTCAGAGAGGTCTCAAGGACTGAAGATGTGGAACTTGCAAGTGTGGCCTCATTCTCTACCGAGTTTCCAGTCTTACATGATCAGGCAAATACCAGAAATGTTTAATGTAATTAAAGGAAGCATATAACAGAGGCCACAAAATTCTGCTCCAACCATCTTGTTTTGTTTGCATATATTTGGGCATTCACTGCAATTCTTTGCAGGAAAAAAGACTTTGGGTGTTATTGTCAAACCTATGAAGGTCTTCAACATGATCTGGAACATGGGGATATCCGAGTTTCTGATTGTGTGGATAGAATAGAATAGAATAGAATAGAATCAGTTTTTCCACTGATTAATTGTTCTAATTGTCAGGAAACTTCTCCTTAGTTCTAGGTTGCTTCTCTTCTTGGTTAGTTTCCACCCATTGCTTCTTATCCTGCCCCCAGGTGCTTTGGAGAATAGATTGACCACCTCTTCTTTGTGGCAACCCCTGAGATATGGGAACACTGCTATCATGTCACCCCTAGTCCTTCTTTTCATTAAATTAGACATTCCCAATTCCAGCAACCGTTTTTCATATGTTTTAGACAGCAATCCCCCAATCATCCTTATTGCTCTTCTCTGCACTCTTTCTAGAGACGCAACATCATGGTGACCAAAACTGGATGCAGTATTCCAAGTGTGGACTTACCAAGGCATTATAAACTGGTATTAACACTTTACATGATCTTGATTCTATCCCTCTGTTTATGCAGCCTAGAACTGTGTTGACTTTTTTAGCAGCTGCAGCACGCTGCTGGCTCATATTTAAATGATTGTCCACTAGGACTCCAAGATTCCTCTCACGGTTACTACTATTGGTAGTGGATATATGACTAGACTATAAACTGAACTCAGCAGAAGAGTACACAGTAGTCTGCAGGAACATAGGTATAGGTGGACAGCACCAGGCAGAGTTGTACAGGCTTTGGACCATAAATCAACTTTAGCTAAATTGAAGACCCTGATGATATGTCTATCATCTTTGTATTGGCCGGATACTATATAGCTTGATTTCTCTGTTTCCCACTGACATTCCCTGTTTCTACTGTCTGTTAGTCCCTTCCAGTTATCAGAATTTCCTCTTGGATAAGAGTTGACAAATAATAACTGGCTTCATACATCTTAGGGCTGCACTCATATGTTGTTGGATTAAAGAGGAAACTGCTATTTTAACACCAATATATGAAGGGCAACCCAAGGTTTGACTAACTTATGTTGGAAATGAGATGCGGGGAACATCATGGGGACTCGGCAGATAAAGGATGTTGCCAAAGAAAGTTTGTGCCAGGTTTAAATGCAGAGGAGAAAAGCTCTACAAATGCCTGAAAAGAAGGTATACATTATGCACAAATTAATTGAACAAAGTTATTTTTAGAAAAATGGAAAGACTGTGATTTCCAGTGAAGAGAACGTTGGATAATTTCGTTGTTGTTGTTAGTTCTTTGTTCCAAATGATCTCTTAGCTTAAAAGATGTTTTCCCTTCCTTTGGGGATCCAGATGTTTCTTTCCATGCAAAGAACAGCTTGTGTCTCTGTGTGTGCAGGTTGGAGGCAATTTTGAGCAGCAAAATCAGTTGGCAAGAGAAGTGTCAACCATCTCCTCCCTGGTTTTTTTTTTGTAAAAATGTGCATTCCCCGAAGCTTGTTTTTCATGAAAAATAAAAAACAGAGCTATTGGGGATGAGTTACATGCCATGTATGTACATTTTCATCTTTTCTTCTTCTGCTGTCTAAGTTTAACTATTCTGGGGGGGGGGGAAGAATTATGATTTCTTGTGCAAAGCTGGATCAGAGTTGCCCCCACCCCAGCAAACTTGTTGAATATTTTAATTATTAACTAAATTTTCAAGATCATCAAAATGAAAATATGTCTATATTACAAAGCACCGTAATTTGCTGAATTTAATATAATAGAACTCTTTCAAAATGGGGTATATTATTTTAGCAGGTCAACTCAGTGGGACTTAGAAAAGAACAAAGAAGAGCGGTCAGCCTGTTTTCCAAAGCATCTGAAGGCAGGACAAGAAACAGTGGATGGAAACTAATCAAGGAGAGAAGCAACCTGGAATTAAGGAGAAACTTCCTAACAGTGAGGACAATTAACCAGCGGAACAGCTTGCCTTCCAAAGTTGTAGGTGCTTCATCACTGGAGGTTTTTAAGAAGAGACTGGACAACCACTTGTCTGAAATGATATAGGGTCTCCTGCTTAAGCAGGTGGTTGGATTAGAAGACCTCTAAGGTCCCTTCCAGCTGTATTCTGATTATTATAATAAAAATATACACCCATACATATGTTTGTGTGTGTGTGGGTACACTGTGTGTGTTTATTAATAATTTTAAAGAATAATAAGTAAAAAGGTAGGGAAAGAAGACACAAAACGGTGGCCCTCACAAATCAAGTAATTTACAAATGTCATAGATAATAAATATTTTCAGGATTTCTTGATTAATTGTAGATGACTATATTATACATTTAAAAAATACCAAAAAGTCAGTATTGAATTCTAAGCAGAATATAACTGTCAATACAGTATAGCAAATCCTGTGAAATTCTATAAAACTGTCTTTATGTAAAATTTTTAGATATGCTTCAAATCCATTTACAAAATTGTAATCTAGAAAGTGTCCAAATTGAATTAATTTTTTTGTGAGATGTACTTTTAAAATAAATTTACTTTGAACATCAAAGCATATCCCAACAATTTATGTAGATATCATTGCACAGAAGTCAAAAAAATATGCTTTTCCCAAAAATACGTGTAGAGGATACTTGCAACAGTTAATATCTACAAAGCTAGTCTGAACTGAAAAATATAAAACTGCAAAATTTCAAAATATCTAAGAAAATATGATTTAATAAAGAAGGAGTTATAGAAGGATATTCAACTTTAAAAATAAATCCTTTTCCAGAAACCTTGAGTTTTACCATTTATTATTTTTAAAAATATTTTACCAATAATATATTATCTTTTATCCGTTTTTTGAGTGCCATATGATATTCAGTATAAATGTGCTTTTTTCTCTCACTGAAATTCCCATTGTTACATATCTATTACTACTTCTAAAATTGGCTTCCATTTATTCATTCAATCATTAGTTTGTTTAGTTTATGGATCACAAGCAAATACTCCACGCGTTGTGTTAAAAGATTTGATCACATCTCTAAGTGTTCTCATTTCTTTGAGCAATTCTTTCCATCCTATATCACTCATCTGAAAATATTGAAACAGATCAGGTGAATGAGACCACTGCAAGGTAAAAGCTGACAAGGTTTTTCATCTTTGTCTCATTAATAATCCAATTGGGCAAGATTATCAAATTATCATCTCACCATTGGACCCAATTTTTGTGCTTTCCTCTTCATTAAATATTTAAGAATGAAAAAAAGGAGGGAATAAACCTAGATTAGTTCTTTTCATGCGTTTACCCAAGACTTTTGTGACACCACTTTCTATTTTATGATCTTTTTAAAACTATTTTTATATGGATCAATGCAAAGATGTTTATGAAAACTTTCTGGAAGTTCTGCTCCTCCAGGGTGATAGGCAGGCAAAAACAATGTGATCCAGTCTGTGAAGCAAGTTAGGGCAATTCAGCTTGTGATACAGTTTAAAACCTGAAGCTGCCAATCCAGCTTATGTTTTGAGTTCTAGAGAATCTTGAATGTAATCATTGTCCTGTTATTGGGCCATATGAAATTGATTCCTGCTTTATGCTGGTAATTTAATACCTTGTTTGCAATATTTATTGGAATCACTTGGAAGAAAAAGCAAACTCTTGGCTATTCATTTCAGCTGCCATTTCTCCTAACTAAGATAATTTTAGCCTTCTGCATCTTGAAATGCCTACCAAGGTAGCTTTCCAAATCTGTGAATAGTTATTTTAAATAGGTTTTTATTATTTTTTTCTCAAGTAAATTCCTTTTTTTTCTGTTTTGCAATAATATTGTGCACCGTTATTAGGTGCAAATGTTGCTTTTCTTCTCCGACTAAATTCTGTATCAGCATTTATATTTTCTTTACTGATCCAAAAATCTGTCATGGAGTCATACTGCTGTGATGTACTTTCTTGATGTAGTTTAATTGCCAGTGCCTCTAACACCAATAAAAATAAGGAGAAAGGGAGAGAGGGCATCTTTGTCTTGTTTGGTCAGTATACCACATTGTTGTGATGGGAAAAAAAATACTGTCATCTGGCTCCTGTTATTTAGAAATGTGCTGTGTCCATGTGATAAAAATAATCCATAATTCTACTTTTTCAGAATTGCAAGAACGAAGGGCCATTCTAAGTTGTCAAAAGCTTTTTCTGCATCAAGTTCATATGGTCTCTCATGTGTCTCTTCAAAGTGAATACAGTGTGAATAGTAGGTATCAATTCATTATTTGTGCAATATTGCTACATAAATTGTACAGTGATCTGTATTTATTTATTTATTAAATGTATATGCCACCCATCTTACCAATAAGGCAAGTCTGAGCAGCTTGCAAACAAACTGAACTTTTCAATGAGGTAGATTCAAGTACAATTCTGGTACATTCCAGCTGTATGTGTCAGACTGGCCACAACCTAAACCTTTAAGTAGAAATGGTCCTTGGCTCCATTTGTTGAGAAAGGCATAGTTTTATTAGAGATCAGGTGTATTGCACTACTGCATAGCCAGAACTGAGAATTTTACGCCAAAATCCCTAAGTTCTACTCCCCCTGCCAACTGTCCCTCGCTGCCCACCCCACCATAACCAATCAAGTCCATGCAAGGTATTTTCATAACAGTCAGTCCCAGTGCAGCTTGATAGGCAGCTCCCTCCTTCTTCCAGCTGGGCGAACTTGGGGCAGCATCTCGAGTAGGTACAGTCTCTACTTTCGATTCCCCAAGCATTTCCCTCCTCATCCCCTCTCGCCACAGGTCATGGCAGCCTGTCAATGCATAACAGCAGAACACATCAAGCATAAGATGACAGCTGACAGTATGCATCCCTGTGGCTTAGAGCAATAGGACTTTCCTTTCCAGGTGGGCCTCCATGTGTTTCATTTAGAATTCATCTATTGGATCACTGAAAGCTGCAGGAGGCAGGATGCTATGATGGGAAAAGAAAGGCAAATATTGGAGATAATATTTTTTTGCCTGTTTTGGTAGATTATGTATTTTTTTCAAGAGTACAGTTGGTATATTTTAGGGGCTTAATTTTAAACCTTAGCTTTTGTTAAAAAGCAAAACAAAAAAATAAAATAAAAACAAAATAAAAAATTCTAATGAATAAAGCCAGGAGAAAAATGTATAAATCAGCAATTTATTGTCAAATGTTGGCTGTGTTATCGTAACATGATCCAGAAGCTTCGACAATGGGACAGGTCAAGCTTGGTTGCCAACTCCTGGGTTTAGAAATAGCCAGCTTTCTGCGTCCATAATTTTTCCTGCCCTCTGCTGTTCATGTTATTCTCCTATATTTTGACATCCCATGGCCTCAAAAGACAAGGTAGAAAAAATGACCTGTGCATATGTATGGTCAAAAACATTATCTTCTGAAGATTATTTGCATACAGCTGCAAAAAATAGTATTTCCCCCTTACTGGTATGAGTAAGAATGAGTATATATAAATACGTTTATACATGGAAATTGCTCCAAAGCTGCTGCCCTTTAAGCAGTGGTGGGATTCAGCCAATTCGCACTGGTTCACATGAGCCAGTTGTTAAATTACCACCACCACCACCACCACCCCATCAAAGTGGATCCTGGGTGCTGTGCTGCGCTGCAATGGAGAAATGGGCAATGGAGTGGCCAGTGCAAGGGAAGGAGAAGGGTGCTTTCCCTTTCTTCTCCCTGTTCCTCCTTCTTCCCTTGTGCCGGCCGCTCCATTTCCCATTTCTCCATTGCCGCACAGCGCCCAAGATCCACTTTGATGGGGGGAGAGGTAATTTAACAACCGGTTTGCCCAGGGTCAGGTTGGCCGTCATGTGAGGCTCATCCCACATGTGTAGCAGAGTTGGAGGACGGGGATGGGCCACGCCTCCCATGACAGCCAACCTGACCCTGGATGAACCAGTTGTTAAATTATTTGAATCCCACCACTGCCTTTAAGGGTCAATTCCCATAATCCACAGATAGGCGGGGGAAGGTTGGTATACAATGGAAGATGAATGATCATCATTTATAGCTTTATGTAGGTATGGGTGACTTTTTTATAGTCTGCACTAGTAAGAACTTTCTGCTTTCAATACTGCGCAAATGTACTTTGCTGCAATTCATGAGCAGGGTTTAATACCTTTTGGTTTAATATCTCTTATCCTCTGCTATAATTTAATCAGCCTGTATATATGTTATAATGTCCTTTCTTACTTCCCTTATCATTAGCCTTGTAATAAAATAGCAGCACAGCGCAGTGTAGCTTTAGGGTATTTCTATCTCCCATCCCATTCCCAGCAATGATAAAAATTTGCAAGACCACAACGATAAAAGGCTTCCAGGCCATCCTTGTTCTTTGGAATCAAAAAAAGTGAAAGTTTTTTATTTATTTTTTGTTTATTTAACTTTTTATGATGGTCATAGACCAGGTTTAAAAATTAAAACATTAAAATAAACAGAACAAGAATAAGACATAACAGTATGGAATCCATGGTACTCTGTGAGCTTGGTGGTCTTCTTGCAGACATTTCATTATCAAACTAGGTAACATCATCAGTGCTAATAAGGAGTGGAGTTTGCTCTCAATTTATATTTTAGTGGCTTGCTCTGTCAGTGTTGGTGGCAGCAGTCTTGGAGTTTCTTTGCTGGGTTGTTACTCTTAAACTTGTTTGATAGTTCATCGATTGGGTCATTGTTCACTTCTTGGGTCATTGTTCACTTCTTGTTAGTCAGTGTTAACCTCTGCTCATCTGGGTGCTGACTGCTGGTGAGGAAGTGTTTTGCTCTTTTTGTTTCCTTTTGGCTTGTTGATTATCTCTTTTGAATGGTATGTAGATGTTGTTTATGTCTATATGTCTGTTGATGGTCGAATTGTCAGAGTTTTGGTCTTATGGATGGGGGGGGCTCTGAATGTTCAAGAAAATGTTCTGCTTTCAAGTTTTTAATTCTTTGGGATCGATAGGCAGAATCACAGAGAATGAGGAAAATAATGAGGCAGTGATTTTTGTCTGCTTCCTGGGAATTCCAAGGATTATTGACCCTACACATTGAATGGATATCAGGTGGGGGAAGATCAAGGAAATTCCATTCTACCCGGGAATCTTTCTTCTGGAACAAATGCATGATATTGCACTGCTGGAGTTAGTAATAAGATATAATATCAATCAAAATTATTACAAATGTCTGTCTGCTTGCTGGCAATACTGCTAATTGTCAGATACTTGGGATAAACACATGTCCATCATCTGACAAAAATAAATAAAATATAAAAAATTATAATTGTCAGGTGAGAGATGAAAGATAGAAAGGAAACGTCTTTTAATATAATGGTGATATGAATAAAAGTTAGAATAGAGACAGAAATGAGAGAAAAGCGGAATAACAGCATACACATTTTTATATCACAAGATAAATATAATAAGAGGGAGGTTTAGAAATTGAATGGCGGTAGTATCAGGTATGTTTAAACAATATGAAATAATGAAAGATTATATAACCTACTATAAATGTGTATTATTATTATTAGAAATATATAAACTGGATAAATGTAATAATCATGAGTAATAATATTATTTTTATTTGTACCAAAATGTACAGCACCCAGGTGTCACACTGTTCACGCATTGATACGTATATGTGATATAAAATAAAAAACTTGAAAAAACATATAACCAAAACTCAAAGGGCAGACTCGATGGATCACTAGGTCTTTTTCTGCCATCAGCTTTCTATGCTTCTATTGTACACTGCAAATCAGAGAGAATAGCATTTGATTGCACTGGAATATAAATGTTACAACGAATGAGAACTAGAACAATTAGCCTTAGTTCTCTAATCCATTATAGATTACCGACCAATTTTCTTTCCATGCCACAAGTACTCATTAATCCCATAATAAAAACCAGTGCAACAGAAATAAGATGGGCGCTAAGTTAAATCTCACCTCCTCCACAATACATAGCACAAAGGAGACTTGAGAGCATTCACATTGCTTGTCTGTCTCCCTGTAAAAATAATTTCCGTATGTTTCCCATTGTCTATTTTGTCCCCAGTATCTTTGAGACAAAAAATGACATTGACCCAAAACTGGAACCAAGAATGAAATCAGGTCTTTGCTGGCATATGTACTGCTGGATTTGTGTGTGTGTGTGTGTGTGTCTGTGTGTGTCTGTGTGTGTGTTTATTAAGGACAGGTGTTTGCCTTTTGCTTCGGTAAATTCCAGATCAAACCGTTGTCTTTAACTAAACAAAAAAATAAATACAAGGACAAAGTTCAGAACAAAACTGTTCTGCCATTAACCTTGGACTTAATCATCTGTGCATTGTTTTGATGTGGTTACTTTAATATGCTCCATGTTTAAAAGGGTCAGGGTAGAGCTACATACCTTTTTTGATCTTGGCTGAACCACTTCTGTTCTTCATCGCTTTTAATGTCATATTCTCTCGTTAAGGTAGCCGAGCCTCCTTTTGGACAGCAAAATTGGGTACAGATGGATGACTAACACTAAACTGGTTTCCTTTGAACATCCCTGCAGCTGCAGTTGGGAGAATTTCTCCAAAAGATAGGAAGACTTCTTTGAGAATTATGATTAAGGGTAAATCAGCTTAACAACAGCAAATGTTGCAGTAACAAAAGAGATCATGGTTCAGTTGTAGATGCCTCTCTTTGAGTAGTTCTTGAATCCCAAACAGGGAAAGAAGGGCTGGTGGGTTTGAAAAAGTGAAGCAATATGAGCAAAGACATGAAACCAGCTGTGTTCTCACTGCCCTCTATGTTATTCTCAAGTGAGTTCGGTGAGAAACTGTTTCAAAGGATGATAGGATAGAAGCTTCATATATTTTGTGCCCACTTTTATGAAAATAGTTTTCGTTAGCCTTTGGGAAGAGCTGTAGAAGAATGGTGATCTTATCATGTTTTGGACTATTGTTTTATATGTTGCCTTATAATGCAAGTAGAGAACCATCAATTCTCAATCCCCATGGTATCCGTTCCATGGGGGTCATCTGAGGCCAATCTCTTGGAGAGAAAGAGGGACATGCTGATTGGACTGGGCATTACTACCTCAAAATGGTATATCTCAGAGATTCACCTCTGAGCTGGTTCCTTGGGAAGTCACCCTTTGATGTCTCCTGGAATGTTTTGACAGAACACCAAAAGAATGGGAGGTGATGCTCCTTGCCAGTCCTGATGAGAGAAGTGAAGAGGAATAGAAACTTAAAGGGCAGAGAGCGACTATGTGGGTGCAGGCAGTGGGTGAATCTAGTGGGTCATGAGAAAGCGAGGAGAACACCTCACCCTTCATCCTTGATTTGCAGCCCCAATTTAACATGCTCCCTGGATTCTTAGAAACTTCAATATTGATGATGGAACATGACTAACCAATGATCTTCAACTAATTTGTATCCAGCAAATGAGTGAACGGTTATTTTTTTAAAACATAGGATCATTCTGGGTTAAACCAAACCCAACGGGCCTTATGCCTGCTCCCTCAACTAAAAATGATAAGGTGATAAAAACTAGAGAGTTTGGAAAATAGATCAGATGGAAATGATCTCCTAATGATCACCCATTCAGGGAGACTAAAAAACAGTAAAACTATTATATCCATTAGCTAATTCCTGTTGCAGTTCTTATATACGTTTGGAATACCCTATGAAAAGTACAGGCCTGCAGGTTCAAAGTAGAACTCTTCGAATGGACAGGTGATATGAACTTTGGATGGACATCAGGCCTTTCTATGTAAATGCCCACTGGAGGAGGAGAAAAGCCTGACCCTGACCCAGGCCAGCTTCCCTCTTGGTCTGTGGACGCTCCTCATAGCAGTGACAAGTCTTAAAATGGCAAAAATAACTCTTTCTGAAGAGTCAACTGTGTCACCCTAAAAAATAAATAAATAAATAACAGAGAGGCAGAAGAAGCTGGTATTGAAGGAACCTGGATCTGACTTTGGAAAGGGGGAAGGAATGAGCAAGCCACCAAGAGGAGACCTGAAGGAAGATCATTGTTCAGTTGTTAAGTTGTATGCAATCCCCTCGCGATGCCATAGCACATAGCACACTAAAATGGCAGAAGAATTAGGCATTCAAGCTGCAGGGTGAGAAATACACCCCAGGGAAAATCAATATTCATTTTACTCAAACAGACGCATGTCCTGATCAAGAATAGATATGATATGGATGTCAGCAGAGCTAAATTTTGCAGGAAATAAATATAGAAATAAGCAATTGGGCAGACCACAACCCGATAAAAGTTATATGGAAGGGACAAAAAAAAAGGAAACCAAGATGGACGTTGAATCAAGCAATATTAAAAGAAAAGGAGTTTATTCAATTTATGGAAAGAGAATTGGACTTTTTGTTTAAAGAGAATAGAAAAGAAGAGACGTTGCTAGAAAACATACGGGATACAGC
>JANHFL010000593.1:295407-309993 GCA_032468155.1 Oxyrhabdium leporinum
AAGAAGAAGAAGAAGAAGAAGAAGAAGAAGAAGAAGAAGAAGAAGAAGAAGAAGAAGAAGAAGAAGAAGAAGAATTGACACAAGACAACTAGAGATCATTGGGAGAGGTCAAAGGAGCTGATGCCGCCCAGGTTGACTGCTACTCACTATCCAATTCCCAGGAAAGTCATGGGTACCCTTGAATGTTGTTGAAGTGCTAATGGGCTGGGCGTGGGAGAACAAGTTGGAATTCAGTGCCAATGAGATGGAGTTGTGCCTCAGTTCACAGTAAATTTCCAGATGGCTACTGTGGCGAAGAGCCCTTTGGAACCATTTCTGCCAATATTCCAGCAGCTGAACTGGAACTGGGACTGCTGCTGAATTGTACTAGAAGACCTCCAAGTTGCCTCCCAAGTCTACTATTCTGAAAATGTTGTGTGAAGAGCAGGAAATCCCATAAATCCATAATGTACTTTATTTGTATGCATAGAAGTGCATGATGTGATATATGTGACCCCAGCAACTCCATTTGGTTATTTTGGTTTTAAGTAGAGCATATGGTGTGAACCTAGCTTTTGCCCAGCCTGCTCTTCTAATATTCTTGGTCCTTTCGTGCAATTTATAGTTCGTGATTCTAACACGGGAAGTACATACCATTTTTTTAAACAAATGTGTTTTGCTGAGTTGTTGTTACATGTAAGAATACATGTAAATTTCTCTTCCTCCCATTTCTCTTGATCAATGTCCTCAGTAGGATAAGAGTAACATGATCAAAGAAGGAGAACCCTGTTGTTGCTTTCTTGGGCTTTTGGCAAAATGTTGCCTAGCCATCTATCTTCCAAGCCTAGTGTTGCAACTTGACAAATTGAGATGTAATATCAGCCTGTGCATTGCACTCTACAACTTTTCTTTCTGCTGCTTCCTGTTTGACTCCTGATTCGCTTTCAGGGTTTACACAGCACAGGAATCCATCATAGGACTCGCTTGATTTTCATGTAAGTTTGCAAAACATGGTTTATGGCTTAGTGTGTAAACGCAGCCATGTTTAGCATGGTGTGTGACGTCAGTGTTTTTTAAAACCGTATATGAAGCAATCCCATTCTATGAAAAACACTTCTTATCTTTGAATGAGTTCAGCTCTACATTAATTAATCCAGGCAATCTGAATAAATTAAATAGTTTTCTATGTTAAGAAGAACATGATCTAAACCTATGTTTAACCAGCTGTCAGATCTCTTTAAGATGGAGCACAAAGCTCAGCATGATCTAACTCCGTTTCTCTAGACTCCTTAACAAGGAAGCATGCTACATTTTCTGAATTAAAAATTGGCAGCGTCCCTCTCTTCAACATTAGAAAGGACCGGGCAAAGAAGCATCCAGAGCACTGACTCAGGGAGAGAGGCAACAGATGGACTCTTTTGACAGCAAATAATTCCGACCTGGCTCTTCAGTTGCAAGAAATTACAGCAGTATAGAAATGTTGAAGCAAACAGGCAAATAAGCAAATGTCTCTGCATTGTGATTGACAGTGGGACCGAGAAGAGAGAATAAAGGCAAAACATATGGTTCTGTTTTCCCTTGGAAAATTGTCTCCTGCACTGACCAAGCAGGATCTTCTCTGTAATGACTAAAATGCAGAAGACTCAAACACACACATGGTTGTTATCGAGCAATATTGTGCAAAATTAAATTGGCTACTTTAGGGTAAAAAACAGAGCCAGAGAGCAGACATTTCAAACATGTGCTCTTCTTTTGGTGAGATCTGGAAGCCATCAGGGTCCAGGGATGGCTACTTCAAACTATCTACAAATAGTAAAAAAAAACAAAAAACAAAAAACCCAAAACAAAACAAAAAGGCCGCTCAATCAGATGAATACACAGGGCTGTCTTTAATAAAGTTATCAAGAGCATAAAAGTAAAGAGGACGGGCACAGGCTGAAACTAATAAGCTGTTTGGTAAGCTTGAGAAAGTTCATATGTGCAAAACATTCCTCTAAAGGCGACCTGAGAAGGCAAAGCACCATACTAAATCTACTAACTGTAGCAAGATGTGGAGGAAATTTTCCCCTTGGCTAGGCTTATGTGGCTCAGCTAGAGGCTGCATTCAGGATGTGAGCACCTCAGAGATATGGGCAGAATATTATGGCTATCTTCTTTCAGAGGCTGTCAGTCTCCCTTGCTACATATGACCAGCAAAAGTGGGGGGGTTTTCCAAACCCTGGAGATACAGGTATCTTACAGTAACAGAATTGCTTCTCCCGAGGTACCAAAACATAACATTCAGAGTGCATCCAATCAAGAACAAGAGCTCATTTGCATGCTGAAGTTAGTTCAGCCTTAATAGGATTTAAGCGTCTTAATTATGCTCGGATTCATAGCCCAAAGGAACTGTCTTGAGGTGGGCCAACTTCACTCAGGTAAAAGTATTATCTTCCTTCAAGGTGAGCTTTACTGAACTTCAGGTAATTTCATAAACATGCCTAAGCAATTTTCTTGGCAATGATACGGAGGCAGGTTGCCACTTTTTTCCCTGCCTGGATGTTATTTGACTTCCCAATCCAGCCTGCACTCCTAGGATCTCCTGGTAGTACTTTTATCTGCCAATACAAAGATATTGAGGGATTGACTTTTCTTGGAAACATGGGTTTGCTTTTTTGACCACAATAGAATCCTGAAGTACAGGCAATCCTCCTTTTATGACCACAATTGAGCCCAACATTTCTGTTGCTAAGCAAAACATTTCTTAAGTGAATTTTGCCCCATTTTACAACCTTTCTTGGCATAGTTGTTAAGTGAATTGCTGCCGTTGCTAAGTCAGTAACACCATTGTTAAGTGAATCTGGCTTCCCCATTGACAGAGGATTGCAAAAGGGGGAATCAAATGATCCCGGAACATTGCAACCGTCATAAATAAAAGTCAGTTGTCAAGCATCTGAATTTTGATCATGTGACCATGGGGATGCTGCAATGATCGTAAGTGCAAAAAACAGACATAAGTCACTTTTGTCAGTGCTACTGTAACTTTGAACAGTCTTCAAATGGATTATTGTAAGTCGAGGATTATTTTTACAAGTTTGCATACGTAAATCCAAAAGTCTTTGACTGACATCTGCCATTAGAGACCCCTCGAACAAAAAAAATCTTTGCATGAATTTCTATGGTGGATTATTGCTCCAAAGTCCTGTATTCACTATATTTACCCAAGATGCTTGCTGAACCATGGTTTAAGAAACATGCATACAACAGGCTAAATTAAACCATGACCAATGGATCAACTACTTTCTGGTAGCCACAAAAAGGAAGGAAACACTTTCTAACTGAACATGTGGTGTGAACCCCTCTATTTCCTAGGGATGACACATTCAAAACAGCAACAAATCCACTCAAAGAGTTTGTCATCTTCAGAGGGCCCCCATGTGGCCCTTTCACCACAATCCCAGGTTTAATTGAGACTTTGTGTCTCATCTGAACTGGGACCAGCTGTTAGTTGCAGTCTGCAGGAAATGGAACTTGAAACCAAAATTGTATGCTCCTGTTAACTATTAAAGTGGCCTAGTGGGGTGTATAAATCAGTCTGAATTACCTCTGCTTGATGGCAAAAGCTTTTTGAGGGATTCTGCTTAACGGAAGTGGACCCCTCTCTTTCTGAAAGGGATACAAACACCTCGTCACACAGATGCCAAGTTGAGTAGAAACAGCATTGCCGAGGCTAAGAGTAGCCAGGATTTCATCTAATGAAAAAAGCATAAGCCTGTATATTAAATCCCTGATTGTTTTTTAATTGCATGCGTTACAGAAATACTACATTAGTAGAACTCTGGGCACTTAAAACAGCTTTGATTTTCCTAAGCATATATTGTTGTTTTATGGTTGTTTTATGTATGTAATGAGAAACAGAACAAGGAAATGCAAAATGTAAATCTTTAAATGAACCCGAACACCAAAGAGATGCCACATAAAGGGGAAGAGAATCTATGCGACTTAAGAATCGTGGATTGAGCTTTGTATCCCCGACACTCAAAAACTGTGGAAAGTGGTACATTCAGGTAACACAAGAAAACTGATGCCGGTTTGTTTTTTTCCTTATGGTGTATATTTTGATGTCTATATTTGCATCAGTTTTCTTTAGGACAACAAAGGGGCAGATTATTTGCCTTCATCTACCTTTTCAAATTCAGTTTTTTCTTTACAAAGGACATTAATTTACTTTCTTCTTCCACCTAGAGAAGCAGTTTTTGAACCAGCAATGCTCTAGTGATATCTCTTCCTGTCTTTCTGATATCTTGGAAGCTTCAATTCACATTTTAATCTACCACCATCTTTATCATCATACTTTATAGAGGGCATATTTTGATATAAATTCTCAATAGTTCCACTAGTTTTGAGTTTTTTGTGGTTTGAGAGAGAGAGAGAGAGAGAGAGAGAGAGAGAGAGAGAGAGAGAGAGCAAAGATGATAGACAGACTTAGATGATGATAGACAGAGAGACTCTCTCTCACACACACACACAAGATAACAAGTCCCATTATTGTGGCTGTAACTGCAATGACTGTGTTTAAGCTTACTTTTTAATAGAACAAAATATTCCAGTTGTAGAGTTGATTTTTATTTATGTTTGCTGATTAGTCAAAACCTATAATAAAAATCCATTCATATTTCCCTAGATATGTTGAAACCTCCAATTGGCTCCAGTATTTCCTACTTTAAAGGATAATAGTTGAATCAAATGTTCTTCCAAGCAGAGAAGTATGCTGCCAATGCTGAAAATGTGTATGAAAGAAACTTAGTATTTTGTTAGACTTCAGTTTTTAAACTGAAGGAGATATGATGGGAGCACACACTTGTCAGTTTTTCTAGCTTTCCATTAGCAGCTGGACTGGAATCAAAGATACTGGTTCTCATTGTTTTAATGTTCTTCACAGCTCTGTTTTTGCATTCCTAGAGAAATTATTTCTTTTTATGCTTAATCATACACAGGGAAAGAACTGAGGATAGCTGAGAGCTCTGTTCACACAACACACATAACCAAGTCAATTAAAGACTTGGCAACTAAGTTTCTGTAATACGCAAAACTGGGTAACTTTTAACCTAGGTTAGTTTTGTTTTTTGTTTTTTTGGCACCTTAGCACAGTGCACAAATCCAACCCATTTGGTTGTGCAAGGCAAACCTGGAATGTGACTCAATTCAGTAACCAAGTTAAGCACTTTATGCAAATGCAATCAAAGTGCACATTTGTTTGAGGTAAAGTTGACACTGATTTTGGCCCTCATTTTAATGAAATTAGTGTGAAAATGGCTGATCTGGCACCACATATCAGCAGTGTGACCCGAAGGGATTCTTGAGGCTGCCAAAATGGGACGAGAGTGTGATGTGACCACAGATTGCAGACTGGCCAAGATTTGCTTTTCATTTTTCTTGCTGAGAAGCTCACAACTCAACTGTTTCATCCTCTATAAAACAGCTTGAAAATGCGATTCAGGCGGCAATCCAAAATACATCAAGCAAGGAGAGGGACTAACTTTTTAGCAGACATAAATGTGTTATAATAACCCCAGTTTCCAGTGCAAATCTACCCACCAGTTTATTTATTTAGCGTGTGACAAAAATGTTAAAAAGCACATCACAATTACATTCTCAAATGAACAAATATGAAACTATTTCACTCAATTTACAAATTCAAAGATAAACTCTTTATGTAGTAGATACATGATGGGGTTGCCTACTGAAAGTCCCTGATATACACTCATAGGGCACTATTCCACAATATGTCGCACTGTCTGTTTTGGAACACCACAACTACGTTCCAAAGAGGAGAGTAGTGTTAAGTGTTGGATTAAGTCAGGGAGGGCACCCTCCTGCAGAGGCTGGAAAAAAACCACTTTACCAAGCTTAAAAAAAAAATAGAATCCATCCGTTTAATTCCTTACTTCTTCCCATTCCATTTAGAATTACCCTCCTTTAATTCTTTGCTAGCATAACATTTCCACTATGCTTTTTTCTAAAATGAAACATTAATTTATTCTAACTCTTGGAATTTCCTTTGTTTTACTTAACATCTATAGATAGTAATTTATAAACAAGCATTTTATACCATCTTTTTTTCCCCATGGTTCCTAATTTCCAGAAGCAGTCTAAAAGAACTTCTGCTGTGCAAGTTGGTAAACATCGTATTAAATAATTTTATATGTAACATTGTCCGATGCTACAATGAATAGCATTTAAAAATGAAAGAAAATCAGCATTATTATTATTTATGGATGGAATGGAGCAATCATTTCAAGATTATTTTCCAGGACTTCATAGTATATTTTTTATTAGAACAACAGGAAATGCACAGCTTAATGAATCAGAGAGTGGAAGATCTTAAATCTCCTCAGGATAGGGAAGATTTATTAGGATTCAGGAGACCCTGTTGGAATTGTGGATCTAACGAAACATTCACAGCTGGGACTTTGTTCTCCCTCACACTGTTATGGAGAGCTGGGCTGAATTTGGGAGAGGATATTAGGCCCATCCTCAGCAGGATGACTCGGATATGCCGGTTAGCATTAAAAAGCAATTTAAAAAGCATAATGCACAGAAAGCACCTAATTTTACAGCCAGCTGGGTGTTAAATTAATTGTGCATATATAGAAAGCAGCGGAAGATGAGAAAATGAGAGAGTCTGCCTTTGAAGGTATGTGCTGGGGCGGGGGGAAAGGCCCTTTGTTTCTCTGCTCTGAGATGACTTTAGTCACCCGCATAAAAGATGTTTTGGTCAGCAGTGGAATGATAAAGCAAAAGATTAAATTAATGTAGCTCCGGATGATTTGATGTGGAGCAATGGTTAGGAAGTCATATTCAAGGCCTGGGCATTCAAAAAGACCATGGTTGAAAGATTGTGTGAGGAGTAGGATACACAGAAAGACACCAACCCAGGGACAGTTTTTATATGCTCATCCCATTGAGATTTGATCCTCTCACCCTGGGCAGAAACAGTTGGCAAAGAACTTGTCTTAATAGTTACTCATCTCCAAGCAGGTTGTTAGGCATTCAAGAGCCACATACTCTAACTTAGCATTCATGGAGTCCTACATATTTCTATGTTCAGGAATCTCCAGACTTGACAACTTTAAGATTGGTGGACTTCAACACCCATAATTCTTCAGCCAGCCATGAATTCTGGGAGTTGAAGTCCACAAGTCTTAACGTTGTCAAGTTTGGAGACTCCTGATCTATTACATGCATTCATTTACCTATTCCCAATGATTTTGTTGTCCCAGCTTCCCAAGTCCCTGAATCTGGAATTCTACATCTAATTATTACCAGAGGTGGACTGCTATGGGTTCGCACAGGGTCGGGCGAACATGTAGCTAAGATTCTGCGAAGTTCGGCAAACTGCCAAATCGCATTCCTGGCTGGCCCTACCCACCCCTCCCCTCCCAGGAGTCCCCACACTGCCCGTTTTGGAACCCAGGTAAATACAGGGCCCGCATGGAGGCTCGGGTAAACGGCCTCCCAGAGGCTCCAGAAGGCTGGAAATGGGCCTGTTTCTGGCCCATAGGGCCTCCAGAGCCCGAGAAGGCCGTTTTCACCCTCCTGAAGGCTCGAGGAAAACCTTCGGAGCCTGAGGAGGGCAAAAATGCCCCCTCCCCGTTGTGGAGCAGGAGACCGACTAGGCCACGCCCACCGTGGCCACTCGCACCCAGCAACCAGGCAGAGAACTGGTTCCTAAAATTTTTGAAGCCCACCCCTGATTATTCCTACCAGGTACAGGTGGTCCTTGACTTACAACAATACATTTAGTGACTGTTCAAGGTTACAACGGCACTGAAAAAAATGATTTGATGACTGCTTTTCACATTTATGACCACTGTTAGGTGATCAAAATTCGGACTCGTTGAAACTGGCACTTATTTATGATGGTTGCAGTGTCCTGGAGTTATGTGATTGCCTTTTGCAACTATCTTACAAGCAAAGCCAAATTCACTTGACAACTGTGTCAAGAAAGGTTATAAAATGGGGCAAAACTCACTTAACAATCCTTGTTTAGCAATGTAAATTTTGGGCTTAATTGTCGAGGATTATCTGTAGCCTAGTGGTTAAACATTGGCTCCAAGTAACTAAGATGTAAGTTCCTATTCAGCCTTTCTGGGTGGTTTTGAATCAATCAATATCTCTGAGTTCAAACAGGATTCTTGTTAAGGTGATCAAATGAACACCATGTAGTGGCCTGATGAGGATTATTATTATTTTATCATAGATTAAGGTTTTATGTGATTTCTGTTCACACTTTGTTTGCCTTCCAGAGTTGCTATGCCAAGAGGAACGGCCATATAAATAGCAATAAATAAATAATATTCTGATCAGAATCAAATCAGCTTTTTTCTTTAAAAAGAAAAAGAAAAACGGAATGAGCAGGAAGTGCAAATGATCGCAGCCACTGCTTTTCTTCCCCTGTGGAGATTTAGCCATTACATTGAAAGCTGCTTCTCTCATGAATTTTAACCCTCTTTGTAACACTTTTCGATTTTTTTTATCCAATTATCTCTTCTTCTCACCTTAGCTCTATTGTCTTTCCCCTTCTCGTTGCACCTACATTCTTCCCTCACCCTGTCTCCATCCTGCTTTTTCCTCTTCTTCTCTTCCCCCCCCCTCCCATTTTCCATGGGAAGGAGTGAGGAAATCAGATCATGTTAAAAATGGGAGAGCTAATTTAATAAACAGCTTATTTATTTGGCTCCGGTGCTGTCATTTTTGGAGTGTGCTGCAGACCAAAGGGGAGCAGACTGTATACTATTTTTAAAAAAAATTAGAGCTGAGAGTTTGAGTGGGATTTGTTTCTGAAATCTAGTGCCACAAGAAGAGGGGGTCAACCTATTCTCCAAAGCACCTGAAGGCAGGACACGAAACAATGGGTGGAAAATAATCAAGGAGAGAAGCAACCTAGAACTGAGGAGAAATTTCCTGACAGTTAGAACAATTAATCAGTGGAACAACTTGCCTTCAGAGGTAGTGGTTGCTCCAACACTGCAGCTTTTTAAGAAGAGATTGGACAACCATTTGTCTGGAATAGCAGAAGGTCTCCTGCTTAAGTAGGGGGTTTGGATTAGAAGTCCTCCAAAGTTCCTTCCAACTCGGTTATTCTGAAATTTAGTCTCAGTGGTGGGAGGAGCAGATAGCTATCTAAGTGGAATGAGCAATATTCTAAAGGAGTTAAATTGCTGGATTGTACAGCAGTTGATTTTTCCACAACAAAAATCAACAGTTAGGGCAGACTTTTCTCATGATGATGCCAATATTCATGGCTCTTGAGCTTTCTGGCTGCAGTCCTACTTGGGTAGACCATTTGGGGAGGGAGTTCATGTCAAATGGTTGGGAATAAGTGACACCACCTTCTTGCCACTCCTCTAATACCTGAAGCAAGTCTTTTCTTCTTTGGAAACATAAAAAAAAATGTGTGCTCAATTGTCTGTTCTTGACCAGTCAGTTAAAATTTGCTCAGCTGTAGCAATGTTACTAGTGCTGCGAAGATACATTTTGGTCCCCATTTGGTAACACAGTTCACAGTACAGGTAGTCCTCAACATATGACCACAATGGAGCCCAAAATCTATGTTGCTAAGTGAGACATTTGTCAAGTGAGTTTTGCCCCAGTTTACGACTTTTCTTGACACAGTTGTTAAGCAAATCACTGCAGTTGTTAAGTTAGTAACACGGTTGTTAAGTGAATCTGGCTTCCCCATTGATTTTGCTCATCAAAAGCTCACCAAAGATGGTCACATGACCCCGGGACACTGCAACCCTCCTAAATACATACCAGTTGCCAAGCATCTGAATTATGATCACATGACCATGGGGATGCTGCAGGGCTGTAAGTGTGAAAAATGATCCCAAGTCATTTTTTTTCATTGCCACTAAATGAACTGTTGTAAGTCGAGGACTACCTGTATCAAGTTGAAGATGAATTGATTCTTCTAGTTCTAGGTAGAATTCAAACAGGTGGCACAGCAAATGTAGTGGCCGCTTCCTGTGGCATTTCCCTTCTCTTTCTGTAGGACAGTTTTTCAACTCGTCAGGGCTTCCTATTTTTAAATGTTCTAACTCCTGTACTGAACAATGTACACATTGGGTAAACTTACCGGTTGGATGAAAATAATGAGAAAAAGAAGACATGGGTTGCTACGTCTCTTTCGGTCATTCGGGTTCTGTATGCAATGAGCACGGGATGAGGGAGGGCTGCATTCTGTCCATCTTCCCTATGCATCATCACTGAACAGTGCACAGGTGAGGGGACCTGTTCAGGTGCTCAACTGGACCGGTGTAGATTGTGGGGAAGGCTTCCCTCCACCGCTTTGCATTAGTTATAGGCATATACCGAACGATATGCAGAAGAGAAAAATGGAGAAGCTCAAAATCAACACTGGATTCGGAAACTGGCATTTACGTTTCTTAAGAAGGGTTTGGAGTTTTTTTGTAAAACAATAATTGTATTATTGTATTATAACCAGAAGATAAACAAGCAAGCATATAGTAGGATTCATTTTAATGTAGCCTCCAAATTAATTATCATGGTGGTGGTGCTGATGATGATGATGATAAAGAGGAAAATAAAAGGTAAGAGGAAGAGAGATCTGAAAAAAATCATTTAAAAAATTAATCCCAAAAATGTTGATTGTATTGCTTGAAAAAATCTTGCACACCTTTTGTCAAACCAAAAGAGAAACCTAATTCAAATGCTGACAAACACATTTCTTCACCTAGCTGTAAATTAGATAAGGATGGGCTAGATTGATAGTCTGTCTTTCATTCAGGATCTGAAGGTGTTGTACACAAATCTCCCACACCACAACAATCCTACCGGATGGGGAGGGAGAGAGAGGGGGGGAGGGATATTGGTCCGAAGTCACCCTCTGAGTTTCCATGGATGAGGGTGGAGTAGAAGGTAGGTCTGCCTTGCATCCGTCTAACCGTTTCTGCAACACCATACAGGTCACCCTCAACTTAAGACCACAATTGGAACCAGAATTTCTGTTGTTAAGCAAGGCAGTTGTTGAGGGAATGGTGCCCAAGTTTATGACCTTTTTTGCCACGGTAAAGCAAATCACTGCAGTTAAGTGAATTACACAGTCATGAAATGAATTTGGCTTCCCCCATTGTCTTTCCTTATCAATAGCCGGTTGGGAAGGTCACAAATGGCGAACCCATCACCCTTGCATACTGCAACCATCATAAGTACATGCCTGTTGCCAAACGTCCAAATTCAAATGGTGTAATCATGGGGATGCTGCAACAGTCATAAGCACAAGTCCTGGTTGTAAATCAATGCTGTTGTAACTTTGAACAAATGACTGTAAACAAATGACTGTAAGTTGAGGACTAGTTGTACCCATTCCCTGTTTCTTCTTTCTATAATTATTCTTTTAGCAGCTGCCATGCTCAAAAATTCTGGAGATCCTAACAAAGCTGAAACACAAGGAATAAAACAAACATAAGCATCTTGAAAGCACTATGATCAGTCAGGGTTCTGTAGTCCTATTAAGTATCCTGTGGGTTTTAGCCCAGAATGAAGAAAACACAGATTACAGTTTCAAAAACACACATGAAGTTACTCCTTCAAGCAGGTGAACTCATCAGAAAAGGCTCTGTCTCATTTTTTTTTTCTATTACACTGCACCAACTTACTGGCCAGTAATTAGTTTTGTGAAATCCTGCATAGCAGTCCAAACAACCAAGGCCTGCAGTTTGAAGGGACCATTTCTGTGTGCCAAAACCCAAACAAATCTTTGTTTTAGCTACTCCTGTGATCTTGCACAGTAGAGCTAAAAGCGTGGATTAAGGAAGAGTAATAAGCTAGAGGAGAAAAACATAGGGCTTTGCTCATTTATTTTAGATATGAAAGGGAAGGTGACTGTTGTGATAACTTTTTTTTCTGATGATAAGAAGAATACATTTGGAGTTTGTGATTTAAAAAAAAAAAAACCAGAGGACTTTGAAAAGACAGAAAATTAGCAACATCTGGGTCAAGCGAGCGAGGATGGATGAGAAAAAAAGAAAACAGGAGGAGGAAAAAAGACAAAAGGCATTTCAGAAGTCACTCTGATCTTACAGAGGGTTAGTCTAAGGCAGATCTTTTTATATCCTTACTGTGGGGGGCCAGGACTCTCTTGGCCACTGGTGTGCAGTCATATCACATCTGATGGCCTCTTTCTATGGGGGAAGGTACGCGTGGGCAGAGCAGGAAATGGTAGTGGGGCATTTTGGAACTGTCCCCAAAATAGGGAGGATGGGAGGAATGTATAATTCCCTATTTTCTCTTTTCAGAAATATACAGAACATAATAACATAATAATAATGTTTCAGAAGCAGTAGAATGCAGCTTCCAACATTTGTAAGTGGGCATTACACACTGCCCAGAGGCTAACATTCAAGGACAAACCATGTGTTGCAAAGATCTCTTGGAGGTGGGAGATGCTCCTAATGTAATCTACCGGATCACTTGCATGGACTGCCCCTGTGACTACATAGGACAGATTGGGAGGGAGCTAACCACCAGTTTGCAAGAACACAAGCGTGCACTCAGATTAGGAGACCCAAACTCATTGGTAGCCTCACATTACAATAAACAAGGACAAACATTCAATTTTGCAGCTATTAAGATTGTTGGCCATGCAGGTACAAAAATAGCCAGGGCAATGATAGAAACCTGGGAAACAGGCCCCTTGTCAGTCAACAGGAACACTGATTTACCACCAGCTTATAAAGCAATAGGAGCCAAGGACTTGGCAGCACAAGGAAACAATAGCCAATCTCCAGCCATAAACACACCAATCAACCAATAGGAAGGCACCACATAAATATGAAGCATAAAATAGCCCAAAGCACATATTCCGGTAGAGAGAAGTTCCCTGAGGATGGGCTCCAGCACAAGTCCAAAAGCTTGAGAGACTAAACCTCTGGTCCCGGTGACCAATCCAGATTGGACCTTGCAGAGTAACATAGTTGGAAGGGACTTGGGAGGTCTTCTAGTCCAATCCCTGCTCTAGCTGGAAACCCTATGCTACTTCAGACAGATACTTATCCAATCTTCTTAAAACTTCCAGCGATGGAGCACCAATCACTGAATTCTGTATGAACTGAGGTGGCATTATTATAGCTAATATCTGACTCCGTCTCTGAAGAATTATTAAATTTGTTAATACTGGTTATGATGAAGGGTGGAAGTTGCTTATTAATATTTTTCTTTTTTCTCTATTATATTCTCTCTTTTCTTTTCTTGCATGTTTCCTTCTTTCCATTCTCTTTTTTAGCTCTAAGTTTATTTTGCATTAGTTTTTACTGTTGTAATTAAAATTATTCACTTAACTTTGTTGTTAACGGTTAATGGTCCCTTAACAACTGCTGTGATTCACTTAACAAATGTGGCAAGAAAGGTTGTAAAATGGGGCAAAACTCATTTAACTCTTTTGCTTAGCAACAGAAATTTTGGGCTCAATTGTAGTCATAAGGACTACCTGTAAACAAGGAATTTCAAATTGCCTTTCTGGGGTAGGTGTTCTGTATAGATTAGAGCTTATTGCAAGTTTTTCTCAGTTGCTGTTGTGTGGATGATTGTGGAGGCCACATATCTGGAGGAGATAGAGTGAAAAAGGCACTCTCAGCCATGTTATTTTCCAACTGGATCCTTCTAATGTCACTACTGTAAATTCACACTGAATAGCAAAGTCCAAATATTGTGCTCCAAAGCCAGCTTTGTCACCAACATCATCTCATTATTTGGTATTATATCCTGGTTTCCTTGAATACAATGGCACATTAGATGGTTGGCATCTAACTGTAACAATCAGATAACTGGAAGAAGTGTCAATGAGAGGAACTTCATGACGTCAAATCATACAAAGTAAAAATAAAGGGGCTTTCATTATAACACAAATGCAAGTGTTAGTTGTATACTAACCATTGACTCGATCTTGGAGAAAAATTCAGTCCATTATTTCCAAATACATAGCAGCCTCCGTCTTTGTAATTGGAATTATTCCAAAGAATTCGTAAAAATCTAAATAGACTATTCATGAATTCATGCTCAAATTCTTAAAAGACAAAAACCTACCATGTTACCTTTGCCCCAATTTCCTTGAAGAAATCTATAGAAAGAAAGGATCTGGAACTGTAGAAGCATGCCAATCAACACCATGCAAATAGACATTCATGTTACAAGCACAATATTATTTATTTTATTAATCAAATTTGTACAGCCCTCCACCCATGTTACAAAATGAGACTTTGTGTGATATACAGTGCTCAAATAACAACGAATTTAAAAACAGGCAACGTAAAAATATAAAATTCAGATTAAAATAACAACTATCAAACTAATGTATCAATCCTAGGAAAAAGGGGAATGAGAATGAGTACCTAGCCATGAAGCTATCTGGGCATGTATCTGGTTTCCTGGGAACCCCTAGCCTTGGTGACATAACCAGATCCTGAGGGACTTCTGGAGCATCAAAAGATATGGAGATAGCAATAACAATAGTACTTAGACTTATATACCGCTTTACAGTGCTTTACAGCCCTCTCTAAGCAGTTTACAGAGTCAGCCTATTGCCCCCAACAATCTGGGTCCTCA
>JANHFL010000593.1:310093-327796 GCA_032468155.1 Oxyrhabdium leporinum
CCCTTCCAGTTGAATGACAGTATCACTTTAGGGATCTGACAAAGTTTCTGGTAATTGGGCTCACGAGTGTCAGATGCCATGGCTGGAATAATGGGCAGTGGAGCAGTACATGGGATCCTGACACTTCCTATATCTGAGCAGAACCACAAACAACTTTTATGTGGGAGACTGGTATATTTGTATGTATATTTAAACATGGGAGTTTCTGATTGAAAAGAGAATATAGAATTATATCCTTAAAAGAGTACATATAGCAGTCCACTTAAAGCAGAACATATTGCTGACATAATCAGCTTAAGAGAGAATATTTTATTCAGAGACTGTAATGCAAGCACACCAGTCAACTTTATAGCTTGGGAAATAACTAATCCATGAAGAGATAGTCAGCACTATTTGAACATGGACCTGTAGGAAATGGGCGATGAACTCAAAGTTTGAGGTCACAGATTAAGAAAGAGAATTTAGTACTTCTAAATTGCATTTTCAAATATTATAGTGGGATTTTGCAGTATCCTTCCCCAGGAGTGCGGAGGGAATGGGGATTTGCAGTATCCTTCCCTTGGAGTGGGGTGGGAATGAGGATTTTGCAATATCCTTCCCCTGGAGTGGAATTCTGCCTGGGGAATTCTGGGAATTGAAATCCATGCACCTTAAAGTTGCCAAAGTTGAGAAGCATGGTTCTGCACTTGAGTTTAGGATTTTCCATTCCTGTTTTATTTAGAGTTTGGTGCAATTAAATCAGTTATGGTTTCGTTAACAAATAGTGATTAAAGTGATATGAACCACTACTGGACTTTTTGTGAGAAACTGAAATTAAATGTTGATCTGGGCTTTGATGATTAGATATGGGATTATGGAAATAATGCAGACAAATGTTAATCTTAGAGAAAGAGTTTGATTTTTTTTTTTAACTTATATCTGTACTAAAGAAAGTTGGAAGTCATTCTTTTTCAATTTTCCTTGTTTTCTTTTCTTTTCTTTTTTTCAGTAGCTGAATCAACTTCATAAATATCCTTGAGCAACCATGATGTCTCAGGGTGATCCAGGGAGCCTCCCTGTTTATAATGTCAAATGCCTTTGTCAGGTCAAAGAAGACAAAGTGAAAAGGCCTGTTCATCTCAATCTTCAAGACTAAATGTTGTCATAAAAATCAAAAGGTGCTTTAACAAAATATTAGTTTCAGTGTGCATCTTTATACAACCATCTTCCTGTACATTTTTTATTGTTACATTTTACCTCTATAAGATTTCAGTTTCTTTTTCAATTGAATTGTACAGTTTATATGTTATATTAAAGGTGGAAATAATTCTGAAGTGATTTATCTTGGTCTGATTTTTTTACATCTCAAAAACCTAGCATTTTAATGAGTGTGTAAACTTTCTATATCCAAGTTTATTTATTTAGTCTATGGCATGTGTTAGCCAGGGATCACCGAGGGGGCTGGCTGCCTCTGTGAAAGGTTTTTTTCCGGCTGTGTTATCTTTACCTGAGGGACACCTGAATGCCAGTAGGCATTCGGGGGGAGGCTCCTTTCTTGTCCCTGCACGGTTTATTTGCTCACGGGAATCGAGCCACCGAGCTGCCGACCTCAGCAGTGCACAAGCCCAGCATCTTACCACGGGAACCACTGTGGCCCCATTCTATATCCAAGTGACGTAGAGTGATACCATTTAAATCATTCAATTTAAAAGAAGGAAAAAGTAAATAAAAATAAGACCTGGAAAGTTATCCCAGAAACAAAATACCAACAAATTTGACTGAAAACCTCAAATATCTCTCTGGTTGAAGAAGAAAGAAAAAGTCTAATTAATCATTAACAGATAACACTTTATCAGCAATTGCTACAAATCAGGTATAGATGTATTCTTCCAGTGTTGTATAATCATTCTTTTGGCCAGCCTTCCTGCACAAAAACTCCACAGCTCTTGATGTCTTGATAAATTTCAAATACTGGGAATATAGCCAAACAGAACATATGCATCTTCAATTTGCAAAGATTGTGCTACATTCTTGCTGAATGAATACTGTGGATTTCAGCCCAAAATGTGGCAATGATAGGGCAAGTCTAGACTATATGAGTTAATATTCCAACATTTGTTGCTAGGGGTAGATGCTGCTATTAGTCTATCAGCCACAACTCAACTGTTTGAAAATTTGAGTTTTGAGGAAGGGGACCTCACCAGAGTGACGGAAGAGATTCTCATGTTTTTATCAGTAAATTTTCCTCAGTGCATTTGAAAAGAAATTGAATAATCTAATAGAGACACTCATTCTTATCCTAATCACCAGCTCAAAATAAAGACAACACAGTACTATGTACATTTGTAATTTCAATATATCTCTTATCCAATTCTTGATTTGAAAAAAAATAATAGTAAGGAAATTGTGCCAGCCCATCAGCAACAAAAGTAAATAGCTGATTGTGAATTGTTTCTCTGCCATGTGTAAGTAGTAGTTGTGTGATGCCTTCAAGCCAGTTTTGACTCATGACAACTGCCTGGACAAGTCCCTGCAAATTCTTGTCAACGATTTTCAGAGATGGCTTCCCATTGCCTTCTTTCTAAGGCTGAACAAGCAGGATTGGCCCAAGGCCAACCAGTTGGCTTCATGCCTAAAAGACGACTAGAACTTCCAGCCTGGTGCCCTTAACCATTGTATGAAACAGGCTCTTCTGCCACCTGTGAAGTACCACCGGAATGAGAAGAAGTAGCAAACAGTCCATGACTAACCAGAAAGGAGGAGAGTCAGATTCCACACAAGTACAGTTACTGAAGCATTGCTAGGCAATTGCTCTCCAGATGTTTTACATCACAGCTCCTACATATTTCTGTCCTTCTAAACTAGATTCAAAATCCCCAAATGCTTTTGGATACCATAATACTTATTCTCTATTAGAGCGTACTTGGACAAGAGTTTACATATACCATAAGACAGCAATATGTTTAAAGGATGTAGCATCAATCTTATAAGGATCTCCCCCAGATTCTGAGCCGGAAGTGGTCTACTTACCTTGGGGAGAAAGCAGTTTAGAACTGTCAAGTGTTGCAAACTTGGGATTGTACTTTTTTGTTGTTTCAGAAAGGCATAGTTCCACTAGATGTACTAATCAGCCTCCACAAGAACTGCGTCCAGTTTTAGATGCTAGCAATGAGAAATTAATTTCCTAAGGCTTTTTAAAATCTGCAGTTGCAGTTAATTTTCATCTATGTCCATGTTTTCTTAGACATGTCTTCTCTCCGATAAACTCAGTCATACTCCAGACACAATTTCCTATAAAAAAACATTTCACAGAAAGAAAGATTATTGCAAGGTGCTAACATCAAGGCTATATAGAAGTCAAAGACCTATCTTATAACTTCTGGGCCCAAAGGTTATAGTTCTTTTCTGTTCCCTCCCAAATGCAAATCAAACCATCCTGAGATGAGCTTGCATGTAAAAAAAACACGGAACAAGGTTTCATCTTCTAAGGGAAAGAATGTTGTTTGGGCAGGACACGCATCCAAGAAGGTCTTCCAATAATCATCCTGAAAACAGCCAAGGCTTAAGGCCTGCTGTCTATATCTGGACTAGCGTGGCCTAAATCAGTCTCTTGTGGGTTTCTACATCCTTTCGTACTACAGTACTTAACTTTCACATATTATATCATTATACCAATGGAACAAAGACAGAATAAAGCAATTCACTTTTTACTTTTTAGGGTACAATTTCTCATACATAGGTGTTAATAAGAGGAACCAAAAGTAGATGTTATCTTTCATTTGGAAACTATATCTTCTTGGTCTTAACAAAGCTGGCAAAATTTCAGATTCACTATTGTAATTATCGTGTGTTTTCAAATCTTTTTTTTTGGGGGGGTGTCAATTACTACAGTGTGAAGGTTATGATTAAAAGCAACTCTGAGCAATCATACATGAGAATTGGGTGTTCAGATTCGGAATTTAAAAAAAGAAATGAGGATGAAGCCTTCAACCCTTTGATAGAAGCCCGACCACCTTTTTAACTGTGCATCACTCTTGATGAGAACGTGTGTCATACCAGTATCTCAGGCAATGTTGATTCCCCTTTATGGTTTAAACATTGTTTAGTACCTCTGAAGAGGATGGCAGCTTGCTACTTTTTGGAATTGATCCATTTATTTCTTGCCATGTAAGGCTTAACAACATTCTTAAATGCTATATGTTTGTTTGTTTTTTCTTTTAGGATCTGAGGCTGCCAAGCTGTACAGCAGCAGCTTCCTTTGGTCTTATTAGTCACAGATAGAGTATGAAAGATTTGGCAGTGTTTTAGAAAGAGTGATTTGGTTATTTGACATTGGCCCTATTTTCTTTTCAAGAATCAGAGACACGTGGAAATAACCGCATTTCCATCCCAGAATGATTTACAATCAGCACGGGTTACATGCCTTATGCCTCATGACGTTGCAATTTGTCTCCTCTCCAACATATAAGAGAGTTTAAAGTTGTCTTCAGCTCTTCCAGTTTTACAACAGGAATTATCTACTCTCCTTGACTGTGGACATGCTCTAGCACACTTCATCAACAATGTGATTTGTGATGTGGTCAGGGGCTGGATCAATCCCAGTAGAGACAGATACTTTCTATGAGATTCCCACATCGTGGGCCTTAGAAGAGAACGGGTGTTTGCAGAGACGTCTGCTGGATAACAAACATATTCTGAAGTGTTAGTCAAGTTCTACACCAGCTGGTTATAAACACAGGCCTAACATTTTTGTTAAAAGAATGCTAGTTATACACTGTATGAAAGGTTGGGTTAGCCCAGAAAAAGCAGCTGTGTATTGGTTCTGTCACCAATAAGTCTACAGAAGGTTTCTGCTATTTCTGTTGCCAAGAGACTTCATGTGACCATACTTGTTATTATTTTTAATTACTTTGTCATGGTACCATTTTACATACTCCACAAGTCTTCTGGTTGCTAATAGCCACAATCACTCACTGCTAGCATTGCTATTCCTTTGCAGCAATAATCAAGAGTAATTCTCAATTATTCCCTTCTGGTTCATCCTCTTCCTCACACTGATTGAGAGGACAGAGGTATAGGATGGGCATGGGGTGAAATGTAAGGAAACACCCTCAACCCCTTGCAATCTCTTGCTTTGTGCCTGTGATCTGTCCATTTTTTAAAATAAGGGTCTAGGTCTCCTTTGAAAGATCATTCAACTCATGTCAAAAATAGCCTGACAGGTCACAGACATGGAAGAAGGACAGGGGAGAAGCAGGAGGGAGCTCTAAGGGCACAAGCAGATGGCCAGGTTAAAACCCAATCCATTGGGAAAGTGTGCCAGGATCATATTTGCTGCTCCAGTGTCAAGCGTCAGGGAAATCAGGAGATTCAGGCAGTTCAAATGGGTATAAAGATTTATTGTAAGCTTAAGCTTTCTACAAGAATCTGTTCAACTCACAGTCAAGGGAAATGAGCAGGAGATAAGAAAGACATTCCAGGTGGGCTGGACTTAGATTTCTTGTGGGCACACAGGGACTTGTGACTTATGATGCATTTGACCCCTCCCTCCAGCTCAGCCTGGTCATCTTCTATGTCCAGTGGCAGAGACCAAATTTGCCATATTAATGAAGCTAGTAAGTAGCGCTGCCTTTATGGTCTTAATGAGGGACAAGTCAAGGAAAGCGATTGATTGATACCTTTCACTTTGTTTCCCCATTCAGTAAGCATCACTTGCTGGGGGGGGGGGGAGAATTGCTTTCCTTACCATGTGGTGGCCCCTAGCCAGGTGGGTGCAGATGATTTGACAGGTGAATGTGGCTTCCTAACAAGCTGCCCGGCTATACAAGGTTGTAGAATGGCACCCTGATTTGTGCCTGTGACCTCCCACTTAGACCTTTTCAGAGTATGAGTCACATCCTTCTGCAAGGCAAAGGGAATGGCTTTGAAGGGCAGGAAGGAGAGCTGTTTCCAAGACAATGGTAGCAGATGAAAGGGGCCAAAGTCTGGGCCAAGAAAGTAGTGTGAGTAAGCATCTCAGACAAGATAAAGGACAAAGATAAAGGCACACAAAGATAAAGGATGGGAGGAGAAAGGTGCATTCAGAATAACAGACCGGCAGGTACTTTGGAGGTCTTCTAGTCCAACCCCCTGCTCAAGCAGGAGACCCTATATAAATTTCATGCAAATGATTGTCCAGTCTCTTATGAAAAACAATGATGGAGTATTGGAGCACCTACAACTTCTAGAGGCAAGTCCTTCCACTGATTAATAGTTTTAGCTGTCAGGAAATTTCTCCTCAGTTCTAGGTTGCTTCTCTCCTTGATTAGTTTCCACCCATTGTTTCGTGTCCTGCCTTCGGGTGCATTCAGGTTTGCAAGATTCTGTTACTATAGCTTTACAATAAAAATAGTACTGACCTACATGGTATCAGTTTCCTAGTCTGGACTACCTTGCAGGGCTGACAGTCGTTCTCCCCTAACTGCAACATTTCTCCCAGGCTATTTTGGGATGGAGGATTAGCCCATTTTAAAAGAAAGCTGGGCTTTTGTTCATACGCAATCCAACTGAAAGGACATGGAAGACAGTTTGCAGGAACCATCTCCCTCTTTGCCTTGCAGCCCTTCTCCACAGTGTCGTGTTGATTTTAAGACATCGGATTCAGGTCAGAAGGCTTCTTTTGATCACATCGCTGGAATAATTAGAGACGGTGTTCACAGCCCAAAGTAAAAAAGAGAGAATACAATTTTTAGCGACTGAGCTAAGAAGTGTGATCACCTGTATACGGGAATTGAAGTGCTAATTCCATTTCAGCTAGGGCTTTGCTGTTGTCAGATACATTATGTGAAGAGATGAGTTTTACACTCTCCATAATGCTGAACAGTGGCATCCCTGCATACGAATACAAATGTCCCCTCCCTGAGTGCTTTAGACAAATAATACAATCTCAGCTTAAAGCCCATGGAAGGATCCTTGATGCCTTGTGGGCATTTGGTATTTTAATCTACCAAGAAGTTTGAGGTTTTTTCCCCCTCCTCTTAGCTTTCCATAAAGTAATTCCAAACTATAAGCCACAGACTGACCTAACTACTTATTAAAAATGCTAATATGCTTTTGTGCTTTGATGTCTGGTGAACAATAAAAGGGAGAGAGCTGCTCTGGGACACTCTAATCCTTTATTTGTCACTAAGTTATGACACCCAGCAGAGCCGTGTGACAGTCCAAATCAATCACTCCCTGTGCACTGCAGGCCTTCGCTGCCTCCTGCAGAGCCTATGCAGTTTAATTAGCTTTTTTTTTTTTTCACACCAGCATAATGTACATCTGCAGCTTCAGCAAGAAAAAGGAATGGGGAATATTTCACTGAGATGAGGCTCTTAATAATAAAAAAAAAAGTTCTCCCTTTTTGTAAGAAAAAATGTCTTGGGGAAAAAAAAGAAATATAGCAATCTTTTGTCATTTGACTTTTGAAGTTTGCAGCGGAGACCTGCTTGGATGGAATGCCCAATGTTCTGCCACGTACATTTAAATTATTATTTTTTAAAAGAGGTAACACAAAGCCCCTTTCAGCTAAACTATGGCATTTCAAATGCCTGTTCTTTTATAATGGGTGATCAATCATTGCTGGATCTGTTCGCTTTCACGGCCTTGTGCGCGTTTGATCCTGCTTCTTCCTAGATATTTAAAACAAAATATGGTTCAATAAAGGCTTAAAAGTTCCCTTTGGAAAATTAGAGAATGTTCATTCTCTGTGTCCTTCTGTGATTGTGTTAGTCTGTGTTAAAACCACTGAAGTAAATAAAAGATGTCTGGATGAGGCATTTGGCCACCAGGACCCTTCATCTGAATATTCATTTTTGGGCACTGGGTGTGTAACAAAGAAACTCCCCCTCAATCAACCATTGAAATCCAACATCACAAGACCACTGGTAGAAAAGAATGTGTGTCATCTAAGTGTGTGTGGGATCTTCCAGGCTTCTAGGCTGAGACACCAGAAGCTCTTTAGATAAATGAGATCATGTCATCCTGAGGGAAGAAAAAGAAAGTCTCTTTTTCTATATATATATAGTCTTAACATCAAAGAGCTTTGATTCTGCCACATAGCATTACAAGCGCGTTAGGTCTACAAAGATTTCAGATGAAAAGAAATTAAAGCTCAAGATTGAAGCCACTTATTCCATACTAGCCCTTTGGAGACTGCACCAGAAGTAACGAGTCTCTTCTGGAACATTCATGACTTTGCAGGATGTAAAAGAAGGCTGGTGGAGTCATGCTGAGGTGGCTAGAAGTTGAGACGTTTCGGATGATACTCTCACAGCCAATGTTACTTCTGACAGGGCCACAGAAATCAACGTCAGCTCTTTGATGATATTGAAAATCTTGCTAAATATATGAGGACCATATTCGATTATGAGACGGGTTGCTCTCTAGGACTCTGGAGGCCTTTTCTTATTGGAATGGAAGCAAGTTGTGAGGCAATTTCGTAGGGGCAAAGGAGTGGCTTTGATTCGGGCAGACTTTCTTGTCTAGTTTTATCTGTTTCGCCCCCTATTCAGGGACAAAGTGCATAAAAAGTATTAGGCTTATATCATTTTTTTTATCTTGGAGAGAGGTCAGGTGTCAGAAATGACTAGAAAGAGTAGAAGCAGAATAGGGATGGGTAATAGGGATAATTGATCTCATGTTAGTATCCTTTTCTTCCAGAGGAAAGATGGATGGATAACACTTCTGTGCAGCAGTGGGCAATGGCTTTTATACAAGTAGTCCTCAACTTACGACTGCAACTGAGCCCAGAATTTATGTTGCTAAGTGAGAAATTTGTTAAGTGAGTTTTCCCCCATTTTACGACTTTTCTTGCCACAATTACGTGAATCACTGCAGTTGTTAAATTAGTAACATGGATGTTAAGTGAAACTGGTTTCCCCCTTAACTTTGCTTGTCAGAAGGTGGAAAAAGGGATCACATGATCCCAGGAAACTGCAACCGTCGTAAATATGAACCAGTTTTTAAGCATCCGAATGTAAATCACATGATCGTGGCAATGCTGCAATGGTCATAAATGTGAAAAAAGGTCATAAGTCATTTTTTCAGTGCTGTTATAACTTCAAATGGTCACTAAATGAACTGTTGTAAGTCGAGGACTACCTGTACTGATTGTAATTCTCAAGGCTCCCTCAAAGAACCTTGCGAATTTTAGACTGATGAGCACATGTGTGCCTGACATGTATTAAACTGCTGGTCAGATCCCAGATGAACGGCTCTGTTGAAAATATGTATTTTTATTATGTATTTATTTGTATCCCACTTCTATTCTTTTTACAAATAACTCAAGGTATATGAAAAGTTATTTTAAACCAGGAAAAAGAATTGGACTGTGCCAATTACATATTGTTGGTTTTGTCACCAATGAGCCAATTATAGATTTTCCTTCTGGAGAGATTTTGTGCAGGTATACATATTGTTGTTTTTCTTACCTTGGGATTTTGCTATATTGCACACTCTATAGCAGGAGTGTCAAACTCAAGGCCCAGGGGCTGGAAGCAGCCCGTGGGGTGCTTAGATCTGGCCCGAGGGGCCGCCCTGGAAACAGCTAAGGATCGGCCCGCGGTGCCTCTGCCAGCAAAAATGGAGCTCAGTAGGGCCACGGGCGGCCCTCCCAAGGTCCATTTTCACTGGCAGAGGGTTGCAGGAGGCCATCGCAGCTGAAAACAGAGCTCAGGAGCCCGTTTTCGCTGGCAGGGCACTCGGGCCACCACAGGCGCCGACATGAGTGACGATGAATTGGCCACTCTCACCCTGGCCACGCCCATCCTGGTCCCCCAAGGTGAAACACAACCCTGATGCAGCTCTCAATGAAATCGAGTTTGACACCCCCGCTCTGTAAGATACTTCTGGTTGTTAATTGCCATAACCATTCACTGCTAGCACCACCATTCCTTTACAGCACTAACAAAGAACATATAAGTTTTCTTTACTGAACTCCAAGAATCACCAGGAAAGGTAAATTCTGCTAAATCAACAGGGTATATTTACCCAAAGTTAATTTGTGGCTTCTCTCTCCCCCACCCCCCAATTTCTCATTCGGTTTCTGCCCTACTTTTCATCAAAAATGCTATGAGCAGGGGGGGGGGGAGGAGATTTAAATTTAAAAGTGAATTATTTTTAAAACATATAAAAATAAATCAGCAGAAGCAGCAATTAAAATGAAGCCTGAAATTTAGCAGAATGGATAAAAACCATCATCAGGTTGAATTATACTTATTGCATTATCACTTCAGCCATTAAACGAACAGTTGTAAGTCAATGACTACCTTCTACATGGCAAGAAGAGTGCCATTTTAAAAGGAATTTATCTTCAGTTCAGACATTCAGGTGAAAATTTTGCAACTCTAAAGAAGTTGGCTACTTATAGCTTCCTTGAATTCAAGATCTTTGAGAAAATATGGAATCTCGCTATTATTATTATTATTTTGAAGAAAAGTCTGTTCGTGACCCTAAATCCTTCCCAATATTTTTCTTTTGGAAAACTGAGAAAAATCGGGCAGATTTACATGCCATAAACAAAAGACATCTATCAAAATATTCGTCTCAGTTGGTGCTATATAGGCTCATAAGAGACAAAAGAATGATTTTTCAACCTACTTTCTTGTTAGAAAACAAAAACACCATCCTACGCAGCCCACATGTCAAACATACCTCTGAATCAGGCCCCTGAAACAAACAGAATATATATTGTGTGCCTTTTGTAATTGGGATGTCTAAGGCTGAAAGGATCAGTTATTTCTATTATTTATATGGCACTGATTGGTGGCTTGGAGCTGAATAATAATGATTCCATTGAACCAAGTAGTAAATATTGACCTCAATCAAGTCAGGGCTTCTATTATTTTCTTCAAGGGATAATACATCTTGATATTAGCCAAACAAAGGTCAATATATTTACTTAAATATGCATTAATTGAGACCATCATCCATACATCAAAAAGCACCCGTGATGGAGCAAGTCTCTTTTGGCACAATATACCAGACTAAACTTCTGTAATGATCTGTCATTTAGAACTATTCCCCCCCCAAAAAACAACAACAACAACAACATTAAAATTGGCAAAGCTGTGTTGTTCAACTCCTTCTCTGCAATGCTGAAAAACATGGAAGAGCTCGTCTATAAATTCATTTGCTTGTTTAGTAAACACTGTGTCTTCTTCCAAAGCTTGCTAGACACTGAAAAAAATCCTAGTGTAGCAACACAATGGAGAGTGTGAACTTAAAAGAAGCGGAGAAGATCTAAGTCATTACTCAACTCTCACCTTGCTCACATTCAAAAAGTCTAGCCCAGTGGTTCTCAACCTGTGGTCCACAGATCCCTAGGGAGCAGTCATGTTTTCACAGGGGGATCTGTGAAGGTTTGAAAAAAAAAATCTTGAGTTACTTCTTGGAGGTCCACGGCTATGGCCCAGTGTTCCTTGGCATTGTTAAGAATTCCCAGAACTCCCCAGGCAACCATGCTCCAGGTCGCACAAAGGCCTTCCTTCTTGAATTGGCTTCAGGGAATGCTCTTCCACAGCCACTGCAGACTCTGAAAACCATACAAAACCACACCCTGTTTTCATGCAATTTTCACAGCTCAGGAGAGCTCAGGAGATCATAACCTTCTCGCACAACTTCCAGGAGGCCATGCTAGACACAGCACCCATTCTTGTGAAGTCTCCAAAGATCACACAATCATTATGCTTTCAAGAATAATCATTGTTGGATGTTGGTGTGTCACCTTTGACATGCATGTCATGGGTTCACCAACACAGGTCTAGGAACAAGCAAGCTATATTCAAATTTCACTCAAGTGTTCATGGCGAAAGAGCTACAATCTCTCAGCGTATTGAACCTCACAAATTAAAATCACAGGTTGGTAGAGAACTGGCACACTTTGTGAGTTTCTTTGTTCACCCAAGTGGCTGGAGCACGGCATCTAGCACGTGCATGACACGCGTGTCCGCACAAATCAAAATAATAATAATAAAAAGAAAAGTGATACATATTTTACCTCTAATGGGAACCAACCTCTGACAGTTAAGGTCATTCCTTCACTTTGAAGAACATGAATCTCTCAGTCCTGGAGAAATCTCTTCTTGGCAGAAGAAACAACACGCTGTGTAATTGGACTATCAAAGAATTTTATGACATTGGCTCGGAATGAGAAAGCTAATAGTAAATAAAAACATTGTAAATTTACATCAGCGTTAAAACCTTGTGAGTATCATAAGGGTGTTAATGGCATGCCATTATTCAGAACTAATTCTCTTGTAAATGAGAGTTAACCGTTTAGTCCGTGCTATGATCTTAACTGCAAATGTCTTGACATGGCTCAAAGTTATGCCATCCCTCTGAAGGGTGGGAAGAGCAGAAGAGGAAGGGGGGGGGGGAGAAAATTATGGAAAACATAACTTGCACTTCTTGCTGTTCTCATTAACTCTGCTTGAGGGACGCTTTAAAAGATAATGACAAAATTGAATTTAGCTAAATTGTCCAGGCATGATAGAAATCACCAATGATAACGCCGTTCTTGGATACTTTCCTCTGTGTAAATTTATGCTGGGAGAAGATTGCTAGGAGCAGTAAATAAGACACTAGGCAGAGGGACAAAAGACTGCAGCCAAACACAAACAATTGGGAAGCGTTAAAATTGAGCACTGATAGGATTGCAGGAAAGAGAAAGGGAAAAAAAACAACAACAACCCACAATCCATGGATTGTGGGGCAAGATAAGGAAAATATGTCGCTTTTAGGTCCTATTTTGCTTCTCCGTTCCCTTCCTGCATGTAAGGAAGGATGCGTCTTCCCCTACCTCCGAAAAGACAGACACGCTAACCTGCGGCAGGAAGGGTCCCTCTTTTTTCTGTGGGAAACAGTGGGAGGGAGGGACAATGCAGGGAATTGCAGTTCCAGTTTAAGAAAGGAGTTAAAAATTGGGCTGGGGTGGGGGGGAAGAGAGACACTGGCAGTGCACTGACTTGGAACGTGGACTGCTTTCTAAGCAAGTCAGCTGGGCAGATGGAACTAGGCCAGGAGACTGCAAAGGGTAAGAAAGACTAAGTGGGCTTAATGGATGTGATATCCAGGCAGGCTGACCCTCTTCGGGAAAACACCCGGACAAATTTTCCCATTCAACATCGCGAGATACCAAATGCATCTTTTTTAAAAAAATAAAAAAAATAAAAATACAGTTCCCTTTCAAAGGATTCCCCTCCCCAAGAAGTTTTGGCAATTAGCTCAATAATGAGAAATCTAAATAGTCTCTCTTTCCTTTTATACCTCTCTGGTTGTCTGCAGCCTTCTCAGTTTCCCACTTTTCAACTCAGCTTAGGAACCCATCTGTTGAGGCTTGCTCACTTTGGGAGATAAGCAACAGGAAGCTACGATGCCAATTTCTTCCTATTCCCCCAATTCATAACCGGTTTCAGTTTCATCGTTCACCTCTGAACCAAATGATGAACGTTACCGTGAGGAGAGAAGGAGAGACAGAAGACGGCTCAAGACGTCATCTTCTCCTTTCCACAATTACTGGGAACGTAGTCCTCAAGAGGTTCTTCGTTGTGTTGGCGTCAGCCTTGGGATGTTCCTGCTCTAACAACTGGAGACCACATGAGATAATCCAGATGGTTTGGAGAGGAACAAATGTTGTGGCCTTGAAACTGCATCAGTTAGAACATCTGGGGATGGAACCTCTGGACAATCTAATTCGATAGCCATAGCAGTAGCACTTAGATTAATATACCGCTTTATAGTGTTTTACAGACCTCTCTATGTGGGTTACAGAGTCAGCCTCTTGCCCCCAATAATCTGGGTCCTCATGAAAGGCTGAGTCAACCTTGAGACAGTGAAGTTCAAACTCTTGGAGAGAGCAGTGAGTTAGCCTGCAATACTGCATTCTAACCACTTCCTTCCTTTCCTTCCTTTCCTCCCTTCCTCCCTCCTTCCCTCCCTTATTTAGCACATAGCACTTAGATTTATATACTGGTTCAAAGCACTTTACAGCCCTCTCTAAGCAATTTACAGAGTCAATATATTGCCCCCAACAATCTGGGTCCTCATTTTACCCACCTTGGAAGGAGAGAAGGCTGAGTCAATCTTGAGCCTGGTGAGAGTTGAACTACCAATTTACAGTCAGCAGAAGTAGCCTGCAGTACTGCACTCTAACCACTGCGCCAGCATGGCTCAATGCTTCCCAATCCTGGCTAAATTACCCAAAAAATTGGGTAAAAGTGGTTTTTTTTTCCCTTTAGCTTAATGACACACAAACCCATTACATCCAACGGGGACATTTAAATCAACTTAAAAGTATATTAAATATATATTTGAAAATCTTCCAAAGGCTTCCTATAAAGGCAACCAGATAAAGAGCATTTAGTAATATTGTACAGATAGTTCTCAAGTTGCAACCATTCACTGAGCAACTGTTCAAAGTTATGACAGTTCTAAAGGAAAGGACTTATGACTGGTGCTTGAAGGCTTTGTGATAAGCGGTTTGGGGCAATGAAGGTGTAACATCTAAGAAATCTGACAGTGTAGTTATTACATGTCAGAAGCGCAACATCTTTGTAAAAATGTAACGGTGTGTGAGAATAAAACCTTGGAGACAGGAAGAGGAGCCGCAGTGTAGGCAGTGGTCAGACTAGATGACATCTCAGCCCACAGAAAGAAAGAGGGCAGACGAAGCATCTCAAAGGGGACCCTCGCTAGTTCTTGGGAAAGTAAAGATGAGGAAGGGAAAAGGATTTTCAGGCTTGGAAGATTCTGCTACTGTAACTTTACAATCAACATAACATTAGTACTTATCATTTTGATTTCCTGTCTGAAGTACTTCAAAGGGCTAATCGAAGAACAATTATTGAAGAAATAAATACTTCCAGTACCAAACTTTTTTTTTTTTTTAAAAAAAGATCTAATTGTCCGTCAAAAGAAAGGATGGGAAGACTCTGCAAAAGTCTCTTGCGCAGATGACAAATTGTAGAAGGAAAGCTGGGTTAGTTTAGGGTAACCCAAAATCATAAGGCATCTGGTAGCGGGTCTTCAGACTAACACATTTTTATTAAAAGGCACTAACTTTGTAAGTTGCCGTTCAGAGTAGGCCTTTTGTTAACACTTTCTTAGCCTGAACAAGATTCCTTCTCATTTTTATAAGAAAGAAAATTCGAGGGGGGGGGAATTAAAGCACTGTGCAACTTTTAAATGGAACAAGGAATGGTAATGTTTAAACCTCCACTACCATATCAGCAATGAAGTTTTATTTTTCTTTAAACCTCAGCTAAGCTGTGCAATTTTTATTTCCCTGGTAGAGCCAGCACTTCAAATAAAGGATGGATATACTTTTTATCAGTGCTCATCCATCCACAAGACCTTCCTCAATTGACTTAAAGCAGAATGTAAGAAAAAAAAAAGGAATTGGAGCATTGGGAAAAGATTTCCAAAACTAAAACCAAATATTTACTTTAAGAACAAAGAAAATTATTTAGTAAATAGCAATTTCTTTTTGTAATAGTTCAATGCTGGCCAATAACTACTTTACAGTTGCCTTTTTTAAAAAAACAAACAAACAAACAAACATTGTTGCTATGCAGGATAATTCTAGCGAGTTACAGCTTCACCTGATATTTGCCCAGCTTATATATTTAGATAATCCAGATATCTCGTGTCTAGATAACTGATACTAAAGGATTTTTTTTTTAATGTAGAACCATGACAAAGTATAACCCAAGTTGAGATGCAAAACAAATCCAGTCTTCACAAGTGAATGAGGTATAAACTCAAAAAATCGATTTCACTGATTAATAAATTGATTAGCACAAGGGGAGAAGATACAGACCCCTTACTGAAGCTATACTTTATCAAATGTGATTGATGTAACAACAAAAGTTGCTACAGCTACAACTGGATGGTGCCAAGGATGAAGCTTGTATTCAACAAACCTAACAGGATTATTTTCAAAACATGTTAAGGGCCGAGGTCATGCACGGGGGGTCTAACCAGATGTCCATCTTGATCCATGCTATGCAAACAGATTGGCAGTGGCTCTCTAGAGGTTTGGAATATTTTTTTTTCCTCCTATTCTTAGCTGGAGATTGAACTTCACTCCTTCTGCTTACAAAGCCAACCATTTAATATTAGATATCACCTTTCCAAAAAAAAAAAATCCAGACTGTCTTCAAACACTTATTGAGATTAGCAATGGCAATTTCCTTAGGTTGTTGTTTTTTTTAAAAAAGGGGGGGATTTCTCCCCCAAAGGTGCACCTCCACCTATAATTTAAGGATTCTCAAAAAAAAAACAACCAAGCCCCAAGTATTGTTATACCTAGTTAATGTCTGGATTGGAAACTCCAAGGTTGCTGATTACATTGAGAAATTAAAAGAATATATATTAGCAGAAGGGAATAGCAAATCACTTCTCGACTACTGCCAAGAAAGCAACATTAAAAATATTCAGGTTCCATCCAGAGTTTCGCTCAACTCAAGGGAAACTTAATTTTTAGAGAGAAGTAACCCCTGGTAAGTTCACCAAGCTCTAATATCTTACATATTACATCATCACTAGTTACAAAAAGTCTATCGGTAACCAGTCTACTTGGTAACTTTTAGACATGTGGGCTTCAACTCCCAGAATTCCGGCTGGCTGGGGAATTCTGAGAGCTGAAGTCCCCACATCTTAAAATTGACAGCAACAGAAATACTGATCTACTCACGTCCGTCGGAAAGATCTTTTGAGTACATGCAATCACGATGGATATTGCTGAGGAATTAAATCCTTGGCTAGAGAGGAGAGCAGGGCTGATTCAATAGACCCTTGGGGGCTACTTAAGGTCAGACTTTGTAGAAGGGGGGATTAGCACAGCTGTAGCTACAGATGACAGCATTCTATTTTAATACGAGCATTTCTACTGCTGTAAATCCGATGCAGGGGGGGAAAAAAAGGATAGAAGAAGGAAGAATCACTATTAAAAGAGGCTCGTAATAAGTAAAGCATAGCAACTGAGGAGTCCAGGGTGCTTATATGGCATGGAACACGAAATAGTATATAGACAGTGCGTCGGAGCCCAAGAAGAGCAACAGACAACTGATAGGTAAAACAAGACTATTGACTTTGGAATTGCATCACCGTTTTTGACTGCTTAACCACGGGGAAGAACCTTCTTTTTGCAAAGAAAGTCCATCCATGAAAAAGAAAAGGGTTATGGTGCTTCCCCGTTCTGCTTGTTTCGTAATAAACATGTAGCCAAGCATTTTAGAGGAGGACTAGAGTTCGTGAAGAAGGAAGGGAAATTTGGCAGCTTGGTGGAAGGATGCATCTAGCTACAAAAACCAGGACTTGACATACGAAAACGGGTGACAACTCTGATGAGCCAAAGTTTGGCCAGAACCAAAGCAATAACAAATCTATTGCCACATTCAAGCCGTTAAAAGATCCTTTCTCGGATGTTATCAGACAGGTTCCAAAACAACGTTGTTATTATTATTATCATTAAGATGAAGTAACGAATATTGAATAAATGAAAAAAAAATGAAGGATTAAGTGCTGGTACGGATATGTATAATAACGTTAGACCATGTAAGTTTGATAAATGTAGTAATTTCCATTTGTATTAATATATATAGAGAGAGGGGGGGATGGAGGGAGAGAGAGAGGGAGAGAGGGGGAGGGAGGGAGGGAGGAAGGGAGGGAGGGAGAGAGAAAGAGAATGTATTGGAATGAATG
>JANHFL010000593.1:337031-353497 GCA_032468155.1 Oxyrhabdium leporinum
TTCTCTTCTCTTCTCTTCTCTTCTCTTCTCTTCTCTTCTCTTCTCTTCTCTTCTCTTCTCTCTCCTCTCCTCTTCTCTTCTTTCTCTCTCTTCTCATACACACCCACGCTCACACAAACACATTTTGCTCTCTTTTTGCCATTGTTCATTTTGTTTCTTTGGTTGAGATGGTTTCTCAGCTGCAGTGCTTCATCATATCTACCCTTCGTCCTACTCTCAGAGGGCTGCACCAAGCTTTGTGTGGCATAAAGACGATCACACTCCAAATATGGGCAGGGTGCCAGGGTATGTGCATTGTGCATCAGGAGTTCCAAGGGGTAAAGAGAGTATCTTAAACATGGGCAAAGGTTTAAAGTTCCTATTTGGCCTCCTCCAAATAAGGGGAATTCTACAATCGTTTATGAAAACGGGATTATCAGAAAAAGCTTCAGGGCCTTCCAAATCCTTCAATTTATAAGAAACAGGAGTATGATTCAACTACAAGCATCTTATGGAAAACTGATCGTCTAATTAAGACATCACCCATCTTAGCCAATTTTCCCAAGAATTTTCCCAATTTTCTCTGCAAGATTGATGCCTCTCGCCACCCCCTAAACCCATTCATTTAGCGACCATTACAACAGCACCATTGTTACGGCCATTTTTCACACAACCGTTGCAGCATCCCCACGGTCACGTGATCAAAACTCAGACGCTTGGCACAACCGACTCACATTTATGACGGTCGCGGTGTCTCGGAATCGTGTTGTTAACCTTTGGGGACCTTCCGACACGCCGAGTCAATGGGGAAGCCAGATTCGTCATAAAATGGGACAGAACTCACTTTACAACTGTCTTGCTTTAGCAATGGAAATTTGGGGCTCAGTTGTGGGGTTGTAATTCAAGGACTAGCCACTCTAGTCATTTCTATAACAACCAATTAATCAGCAACAAAACTGGCCTACTTCAGGATTTCCTATCTTTGGCTTTAAATCCCTGGAACTGGTGGATTTCTCAAAACTGCTTCTCTCAACTCGAGACGGCCTGAAGTGATTCGGCAAGTCGCTTTGTAAAACTGCACCGCTCTGCTCATAATTGTTGCTTTACGGGAACTCCACCACGCCACAAGAGCTCAGCCCATAAATTCAACAGCTTGTTCTTTGATTGACTTCAAGGAAAAAAAAATCAAAGCAATATTTCAGGTCCTGCACTAACTATTTCAAACCACAATAAACTTCTCCGGTTTTCTTATCTTTTGCCAGCAGTTAGGTCTGTACATTTCCATGTGATAAAGGTTTTCACCTTGCAGAAAATAAGGTGTACTCTTATGTTTTGCAAGTTGGATAAAACTGGAGAGAGAAATGAGGTTGTGGAGGGAAGGTAGGGGGGGGGGATTCTTGTATAATGTAGGCCATACAGTTTCTCCAGAGAAAGAAAGAAAAAGAAAAAAAACATTTTGCATTTGTACTCTCTGAGCTTGGTTGTTTTCATGCAAAAGTTTCAATACTTAACTAGGCAACATCATTACCACTGATGATGTTACCTAGTTGGGTAATGAAATGTCTGCAAGAAAATCACCAAGCTCAGAAAGTAAGGAGGATCCTGCAGTCCTCCTCCTCCTCCTCCTCCTCCTCCTCCTCCTCCTCCTCCTCTTCCTTTACACAAGCCTCACTCCTTTCTAGCACTGATGATGTTAGCTAGTTGGGTAATGAGACCCTCTGAACCATGCTCAGAAATACGAAGGACCCCACAGTTCAACCCTGTGCTACGAATATGATGCTCATCTCTAACCTGTTGAAAATGCGTCATCCCAAATTGGTGGAAACATTTCCTGTTTTTTTTTTCCTTAAGTTAGGAAAAGTGTGCTTCTTGAGTATACAGCACTGTGAACTATATTTAAATGAAAATTATATTTACGTGCAATCACTAGCTCTGGTCCCAGAGAAAATGGTGGAAAAGTGTGACGCGATTTACAAATTAAGATGACAGCAGAATATTTATTTTTTTTCAAAAGGCTGAAAATTAGACCGTGTGCTTGTCTTCAACTCCTGGGTTCTGGAAATACATTCTTGCACCATATACTGAAGCTTCTGCAAATGTGCCACCTCTTAGCCTTTGAACTGGTTCTATTGATGTAGAAGAAAGACTCGAATGATATGATTCCCTGTAGATAGATCCCATTTGTTTAAAAATTGAATTGCAGCCATATTTTTTACACACATAATTATAGTATTGGATTTCATTTAGTTTGACTTAGTCTTTGTCTTTCCTTTCCCTTGTTGTGTTTTTTTTTAAAAATCTGGTTTTTAAATATGACCTTTCATTCTATATGCATTTATGTTCTTAAACTGTCCTTCCTCCCTCCCTCTTTCTTTCTTTCTTTCTTTCTTTTTTTCTTTCTTTCTTTTCTTTCTCTCTCTCTCTCTCTCTCTTTCTTTCTTTCTTTCTTTCCCAAATCAATAAAATAGATAATACTTTCTGAAAAAAATCAGCTCCTAATAAAGTCTTAGGTTCTTAGCTGAATGACAAGTTTATGATTTAGAAGAAGCTTTCCCATAAACTTTTGATTTTAGAAAATATGGGTGGTAGATAATTAGGCATAACAAAAATGCTTCTTGGTTTATTAATACTGAAGAGAGACAGAGACAGAGACAGAGAAAGAGAAAGAGGGAGAGAAAAAGAGAAAATGCAATCATTCAGAGACAAGATGAGACACTGAAACAGCAGCTGGTAGACTCTAAAGAGGAGGAGAGGGGTGATTTGTTCACAAAATAAATAGCACTTAGCAACAGCATTTAGACTTATATACCACCCCATAGTGCTTTACAGCACTCTCTGGGTGATTTGCAGAGTCAGAATATTGCCCCCCACAATCTGGGTCCTCAGGATGGAAGACCGAGTCAATCTCAAGCCGGTCAGGATTGAACTCCATACTGTGAATAGAGTTTGCCTGCAATACTGCATTCTAACCACTGCGCCACCAGGTCTCTTGGTTGCCATAGTGCGTTGGCCAATCACAAAGGTCCCATTGACAAGAGAGAGAGAGAGATTGAGAGAGAGAGAGAAACTCTGTCAGGTGTTCAAGATTTCTTCTACCCTGCAACAATAGGACAGTCAGGTAGTTCTTTTAGAATCTCTTTCTTCACCTGGCCTACTTCAATAGGTTGATAGGCGGCCCGACGCACTTCCAAACAAAGCACCCAGACTTTTTCACCAATAATGTCGATCCTGGATGTTGGCACTTTCCTTTTATATAATTGTATTGTTGTTTTTAATTAAAAGAGACTTCTAAAGGTACATCAATAAATTCAGGCCAAACAAGAAGAGTAGCAGGCATCCAGAGAAAGCTGTAGGGAACACAATGGGGCTGCCATTTTCTGCTGTGTTTCCATTCATTGGCTCAAGAGGTAATGAGGGCAAACAGCGAGGTGACTCCACAGGGCATCGGAGCTGTTGCTAGACTAATCATGTATTTCTCAGAGCTGGTTTACTAGAAATAAAGCATGACAAAAGGACCTGTTGAATTCTGCTTGGATATGCCCTGAGGTTGAATAACAGCCAATTTGATGGAGTGACTTCTGCCACAACTTGGTGCTGCTCAGACATTGAAAAACAAGCTTGGTTGCCAAAGAAGGCAGGTTATTTATAATAAGCCAGAATAGATTCCCAATACATTTTCATCTAGAGTTTAGGAAGCTGGGAAACTCTGGAAGCTTTGTTAATCCAATCCTGTACATTTTTCTTTGGAAGTAATTCCATTGATGTTCAATCCAATGTACACAAATGTCGAGTAGCCTCTATGGGTCAGTCTTGACTTCTGGCAACTGCCTGGACAAAGCCCTATTATTTTTCTTGGCAAGGTTTTCAGTAATAGTAAGCCCTTGCCTTCTTCCTAGGGCTAAGAGAGTGGTTGGCTCAATATCACCCATCTGACTTCATATCTAAGGCAGGACTAGAACTCACAGCGACCCACTTTCTAGCCAGGTGCCTTTAGCCACAGCATGTTCATGTAGGATAGCAGAGAAAAAGAAGGACGAGGGGTGACATGATAGCAGTGTTCCAGTATCTCAGGGGTTGCCACAAAGAAGAAGTCAAGCTATTCTCCAAAGCACCTGAGGGCAGGACAAGAAGCAATGGATGGAAACTAATCAAGGAGGGGATTGAACTAGAAGACCTCCAAGGTCCCTTCCAACTCTATTATTCTAATCTAGTCTAGTCTAGTCTAGTCTAGTCTAGTCTAGTCTAGTCTTTTGGATAAAGTCAGTTCTAAGGAAGTCATTAAAAAAGTTTACAGGATTAAAATGAATTTGATTTATCTCAGACAGTTTCTTGATAGAATAGGCCATTGGAGGATTTGTTATTTGGCTTGTCTTCCAAAACCCTACAGTTGTTAGAGGTCTTGGAAGAATCATTTCAGATTCTTTATAAGAAGTTGATGTAATTGACATTATTTAAAAAACTTGAGGAATAATGAGCTTAAATGTGCTGTGCTAGCAAACCAGCAAAAAGATTAAACAATCCATTATTAATATTTTAAAATGAGGTTAATAACAAAAACATTAGTTTGGTGTTCACTGGATGTTTCAAGATTGGTTATATAATCATCTGGTTGTTGTAACTCAAGAGATACAACTATATGATATTTGGTCTCATCCTAGTATTCTTATAATTGGGGTGAAAAATAACAGGATAAGTGACATGTCTGATTGTCCATATTCATTCTTGTATATACAGTATACAAGATATATTTATACATACATAATAAGGTACCTATGAAGCAGCCTTTAGCAGTGTTCCCTATATTTGGAATCTATCAAAATATCAAGTATTATGTATTTTTCAGGGATAGCTAAATTAATTGTTATGCTGTACAATACTGAAATGAGGCAGTTACTCCTGATTGTAGTAAGGAATGCCTGATATGTATAATTTGCCAATGTTTGAATTAATGTTTTTTTTCAGCTAAGGGGCAAAGACGATTTTCAAGCAATAAGGTCAAAATTTTTGAAATTGCTAAGTTGCTCTGTTCAACAAAGCTATTAGCTTTATGGATGTTCAGACCTTCAAAAGATGAATGGAATTAGACGTGGAATAATCAATTAGCAAATGTAATTTGTGACAAAATGTAAGACATATATCTGTATCTATATATCTATATTGTCTATATCTATATATCTCTGTCATATACCTATTAAGTTTGTGCTGAGTGTAGCATATCTCTCTCCCTCTCCCTCTCCCTCTCTCCCTCTCTCCCTCTCTCTTTGTAAAACTGTAAAAAAATATTTAATGAAAAGGACTAAGGGTGACATGATAGCATTGGGATACATCAATAAATATATAATTTTCAAACCAAGGGAAGTATGGGTAGTCCTCAACTTATGACCACAATTGAGACCAAAATTTCTGTTGTTAAGTGAGACATTTGTTAAGTGAGTTTTGCTCCATTTTAGGACCTTTCTTGCCACAATTCTTAAGTGAATCACTGCCACTGTTAAGTTAGTAACTTGGTTATAAAGTGAATCTGGCTTCCCCATTGACTTTGCTTGTCAGAAGTTTGCATAATGGGATCACATGACCTTGGTATACAGCAACGGTCATAAATATGAACCAGTTGCCAAGCATTTTGATCACATGATCATGGGGATTCTAGAAAGGTCGTAACTCTGAAAAATGGTCATAAGTCACATTTTAGTTGTAACTTTGAACAGTCATTAAATGAATTACTGTGAGTCGAGGACTACTGTAAGAGAATAACAGAATAATGGAAGGTACCTTGGAGGTCTTCTAGTACAACCTCCTGCTCAAGCAGGAAACCAAGACAAGTGGCTGTCCAATCTCTTCTTAAAGACTTCCAGTGTCAAAGTCAGTGTTGGAGCACCCACAACTTCTGGAAGCAAGTCATTCCACTGATTATTCTTCTCACTGTCAGGAAATTCCTCCTTAATTCTATGTTGCTTCTTTCCTTGATTAATTTCCATCCATCGCTTCTTGTCCTCCCCTCAGGTGCTTTGGAGAATAGATTTTAGAACACTGCTATCATATTAGTAATTGTTCTACTCTGTCATGTGCTCATCACATCCTGCTTTAATTACAATATCTAGTTTTAGGAATCTTCTTTCAGAAGAATTCAGAGAAATGGAATAAGTTTAGAGAAGAGCAATCAAGATGATTAGAGAACTAGAAAGTTCCTATGAAGGGAGTATGAAGGAGTAAGTTTAGTTTTTAAAAATGTGAGGGAGGGAGCAAATATGCCTGAGATTTTGAAGACTCTGACACCAAACATGATATTATTAAGATACTGTGCTGAGTTCCCCAACTTATAAGAGAAATGGATGGGGTCTGAGAGAAAAATAAATCATTTATATCGTTCTCATTCCTCAGACTTCCATTTAAGCTTATAAGTATGCATTTTTATTCCTAGAGAGAGACTTAAGGCTGTGCCTCAGGTGAAATCTGGCTACTGACTCCCAGGCAAATCTATTGACTGTCAATCAGGCTACCTGTATATCACTCCGATATCAGAAATTTGTAGCATCCCAGGTGGCTCAATTGACTCAAAAAATGAATCAACTAGCTGGGCAAGTGGGTAAGAATTTGTTCCAAAACCTAATTTCCATATCTGTCCACTCTTTGAATCCAGTAGACATAGTGCCCAAAATCACAGCTCTCCAACTAAGCACCTTTCTCCCTATGTGACACCTACTATGGAAATTGCAACAAATTTACTACTTCCTTGCTCAGAGCAGCTTATGTAGTTCTCAAGGACCTGTGGATTTCCCGATGGGCTGATCTTGTTGAGGAGAGTGATGTTGTTTCCTAAGAAGCATGGACAAAAGGACTGGGATTACATAATAGGAGACAGAGGATGTTACCAATAGAATTATCAACTTTCCTTGATATTCTTTATCAACTCTAAGTCAATATTCCTACTTAGCCAATAAAAGGAAAGAAGTGTTGGTTGCTGAGTAAAGTATGACAAAGATGACTAAAGAGATACACACTCTTCAAATACCTGGAAAAAAACATTACGTAGTGGAAAATCAAGAGCTGTTTTCTCTCGTTCCACAGCGTAGGACAAGTAATAATACTTTTATGTAATGATTATGGAGATTCTCAGTCATCCAGGTCATGGTTGTCCCAAAAGTGCTTTTTCAAGAAGCAACTGGTCTGAGCGGAAGAAGCTTCTTGGATAAGAAGCCGAATGTCTTCAAAGAAAAACCAGAAAGTCCAGTTGCCTCTTGAAAAAGCACCTTTGGGACTTTTATGTAATCATAATCATAATCATAATCTGACCAACCTCTCAACATTAAGAGCAGCTCAACATGAGAAACAGTTATCCAGAGTAATGATGGGTTCCCCTTCACTCTCATTCTAGTGAAAACTAAGCAGCTACACGGCTAATATGTTTTTCTTTGAATTCTTACACTGAGTAGGGACTGAATATACAGTCAGATGTAACTGACTGAATTCAGTGACTTGAATGATCCCTTCCAACTTCAGAATTCTTATTAACGAATCCCCAACATTCCTTTCTGCCACCTCATTCTGACCTTAACATTCCATCTTCCACATAACTCACCCCCATGCTCTTATCCAATCCCACTTTATAACACATGGAAGCATAAACACTAATTGAAAGGTATTAAACAAAGTATTAAACAAGTTTTAATATGCTGATACATCAACAGGTACGAAGATCTAACTACTAACAAGTAGCTAGAAGAAGATAGTGCCGTGCAGTAGCGTATTACTTGGGCCACAAGTAATGGGAAAATGTAGGCAGGAAGAAAATGATGGTTCTTCCAAATTTCTTGCAAGTTCCTAAAATACTTTTCTTTCAGTTGGATTTATCATCTGTTTTAGAGATGGCCAACTCCTTTTAGACTGGCTGTGGATAGTGATGTCTACAAGTACCAAATCTACATTGCAAGATTTTAATGGGCCGCTGCTTGGCAACAGAGATACATAAAACTCTTTCCTGCCATCTAGTGGTCTTCTGGCTTTTTGCATTCCATTTATAAAGTCCATTTGTGTCTTACTTTGTAGTATAATACAAAGGTCAGTGCCTTCCATGGCAGAGTGCAAATGATGAAGTTGTCGGTGTGTTGCATTGCACACACTCTACTCTTTTGTACCACAAAGTAAGATGTTTCGGATTACATCAGGTTTCCGATCTCCAGTTTTCCCAACTTTACCCTTTGCATTTGAAATTGTGATGTTTAGGCAAGATTTAACTTATAATCCTACTATCATGTCCATGTTTTCTCTGTGGGGGAACTGTACCAACCAACATTTAATATCAAACACTTGTTGTGGGGATTGCCTAGCTCAGGGGTATCAAACTGGATTTCTTGGGGGGCCAGATCAGCATTGCAGTTATCTTCCATGGGCTGGCCGTGGGGGGAGGAGATGGGACGGATGCCCTCCTGCAGCTCCCTGCCAGCCAAAACGGGACACAGAGGGGCCATGGGTAGCCCCCATGTGGCCCATTCTTGGCCTGGATGGCCTCCTACAGTGCCCTGCTGCTATTTTCAATAGCAGAGGCACTGTGGGCCGGTCCTTTGCTATTTCCAGGCTGGCCCCACGGGCCAGATCTAAGCACCCCATGAGCTGAATCCATCCCCTGGGCCTTGAGTTTGACACCCCGGCCTAGCTGGAATCAAAGCTACCTGGTGCTACTATCATATGCATTAGTCATCACTTTTTAATCCAACATAGCCTCTGAATAAGATATACTTGCATAGTTGGGGTTAATTTTTTAAACTGAAAGAGGGTATCTGGCATAAGAATTGCCAGTCTCTGTTAGTCTCTTTTTGGCCCAAGCAAGCAACGCAGAAATACAATTTGGCAATCAAAGCAAAGAACCATCAGAACAAAGTTATAAAGGGCAAGGAGGAAGACAGATAATTATCTTTAAAAAGAAACAGAAATGTTTACTTGTTAATAATCAGCTTTATTTATTTGAGTGCACTCACATGCCCCCAATCCATGTGGTCATCAAGTATGGTATTTGAAAAATGAAAAAGATTCCATTGAAACGATAAACAGATGAACTGGAAAATATTTCTGTAGCCCCTCTTTGTTTATTCTCCTACATTTCTTGATGTTTTCAACTCTTAAACTAGCCCCAAATATAAGGAAGTAGACACATGGCAAACCATTTCTGCCTCATGCCAGGCAAACTGCATAAACATGTCCAGGTAAACCTCCAAGAGTTGAGCCTAACTCAAAGATTTTACTTTCTAAAAGAAAAATTGCGGACTCTGTTTCCGAGTGGATAGTCACTGGACTTCAATAAGGCAGTTGGCTGTAAAAATATGGGGAGGGGAGGGGGGTTTGGTTATTTTCAGAGACAAACAAACAGCAGAATACTTTGGAGGAACAGGGTCTCCATATGGACTGCAGATAGCTTATCTGTAGGAGGCAATGCTTGGCCCACCTGCATTTTAATCTCTGAAGATGATAACTGAATGATAGGCATGTTTCCTTTTCGTCTTTGCATTAGAATAAACCTCACCAGATCACCTAATCGTCTGCTAAAAACCTTGCAGAAGGAAGCTCTCCGATCAAGTAGGCTGGTAGAGGTTTGCATTGGTACTTTCCAATAGAGCCAATAACCGACTTCCCAATCTGGGATCCAAAGAAAGGGTTCTCCTTCTTTCCTTTTTTCTTTTCTTTTTTTCTTTTCTTTTTTTTTCCTGTCTGAAGCCTTTGAAAGCTTCTAACTTCCTGACACTTGAAAGTCTTTCCAACAGGGAAGGTAGGGATGGAGCTTCTGCAAAGACTTCTATCAATGGGGAGGCCCCATCTTCAAAGCCTTGGTGCTGGCATCCCTTCTGAGAGTTGCTAGTGCTGGAGGGGATTCCTTCTTGAAAATCCTTCAGATCACAGAGGGGGAAGTCCTGCTTTGAAGATTCTTACTAGAGTGGGGCCAAACCTCCTATTTTGCATTGCTTTTCAAAGGCAGGCAGAGGAGGGGCCGGGTAGAGAAGGGAGAGAGTTGGATGAATATGCTCTTTTGCATGACATGTAGATGTGCCAACCTGCTCTTAAAGCAACAGGGCCAGGAGTCCCATGCCACAAGGGCTACGTGCGTTCAATTAACTCAGATGCTACCAGCAATTTAAAGAGGTGTGTAAATGATGAACCAAGGTCAAGCATGTTCCAGATGGTATGTTTGTTCTGTCAAGCTGTGGCTTGCTGCAGTGTGTGGAATGTTTGCAGCAAGGAGTCTGGATTTTTTCGGATCGTGTCATAAACAAATCTGGTTATTAATGGGATAATGTTAGGTTTTCCTTTGCATTCCCCCCCACCTTCTTTTTAATAATTTCGCTGCCAGGCATCTGTACCATTTTAGATGGTCGTGGTTGAGGGCATGTCATTGAAGAGATACAGAGGAGACAGCAGTGAATCCGCTTCTTGGGTTTCTTTTCCTCCATTTCAAACATCACATGACATGGGCTACAATGCACGGATGGCTGAACTATATACTCAAGAAAGTCATATGGCAGAGTTCTTGACTGCCGTTTCACACTAATTGTGGAGAAATGGCACATTTGAGGGCCATGCCTTTGCAATAAACCCTCTCTATTAAAGAAATCAAAAAGAAGGCACGTCTGGTGATATGGCACACGGAAGGAGGGATTGCAACCTGTGGCCATTGCAGCTTTCTTTCATTTGCTCCAAAATTTCTGAAAGACTTTCTGTTTTTTTCCCCTTGCTCTATTTTCATCTCTTTTATGAAGCAAAAATAAAAAAAAATTAATGGGTCAAAAATATGCAGAATGATAGGACTTCAAAACATAATTACCTTGATGTGAAATTCAGTTTCAGAAAGATTTTGAAATTGTTCTGTTAATTTTTGGTAAGTTGCATCTTTCTCAAGATCTGAATGTTATACTTGTTGACCAATCGGTTAATATGTCTGTAATATCTCCTAAAGTTTCCCTGTTTTAATTCCAGACTCCTGGTAAATGGCTGAATACAGAATCATTATTCAATTAATCACCCCCCCCTTTTTTTTTAATTAGCCCCAAACAATTCATTTTTTGGCCCAACCAATTTTTCTTAGCCATATCCAGATTTGAAAATAAATCTTTGGCCAGACACTAAAGATTGAATGCGGTCATCAGCCCCAAAACTTTTTATCCTTGACACAGAAGATCTTGGGTTCAGTCCTCAGCTGCTTCTCTACTTAAGAAGATCCCAGGGAGCAGGATTAAGAGCTGACAGAGGCCAAAAGTCCATATGGGTATGAACTCACATGTTCTTATAAAAGACCAAGAGCCATTCCAAGAGACTGTTTTCAATGAGGCATTGGTGGCCTTATACTTTTATTCGTTGGTAGCTCCCGAGATATGCTGCCATCTCTTCCACAGGGCAGATATCTCTCAATTTAGAGTACATTGGGGCAAAGTTCCCTAAACCAGGAAGCACCATGGAGAACATTGTTCTGCAGTGGCCATCAAACAAAACTTGGCATCAACTGAAAAGCTGAGCAGAGGATTAGTCTTTTTTTTAGGGTCCCTGGAATCTCAGATTCTTTTGTTAACAGCACAATTAGACAACTAGCACAATTAACCCGAGATAGCTATCACACCAATCCTGAGTTGAGAACATTGACATTTGTGCCATGAACATAAGATGCATGTGCATCCTACAAAGCAATGGAGCCTCAGTGCTATTACATAGTTTCTAGAAACCAGTCTGGACTCCTGTGAGATTTTCAAGTGGATTGCCAGTTGCTTGAACTGGTGGTCAGTGATTTCATAGATGTAAATGGTAGGAAGAAAAGTAATCAAGTTGATTCTTCTTCTCTCTCCTTTTCCATAACATTAAAACTCACGGGCAGACAACTCATCAGTGGTAAATTCAGAAAAGATTCCTTCCCGTGCCATAATTACATGAATGCTGCCACAAGATATGGGACTGGCTCCTGGTTTACACCATGTGAGAAGAAAACCAGACAGACTTTGCAAAGATCTGCTGCTGCTGCTGCTACTATAACTACTACTACTAGACTTTGGGGGGGGTGGGAAGTGCAAAGAAGAGCAACTAAGATGATTAAAGGCCTGGAGACTAAAACATATGAAGAACGTTTGAAGGATGTGGGTTTGGCTAGTCTAGAGAAATGAAGGACTAGGTGGACATGATAGCAGTATTCCAGTATTTGAGAGGCTGCCAAGAGTCTCAATGAGGGGGGTCAATTTATTTTCCAAAGCATCAGAGGGCAGGACAAGAAACAGTGGATGTTTCTCTTCATCAAGGACAGAAGCAACCTGGAATTAAGGAGAAACTTCCTAACAGTGAGGACAATTTCAGTGTTTGAGGGGCTGCCACAAAGAAGAGGGGGTCAGCTTATTTTCCAAAGCACCAGAAGGCAAGACAAGAAACAATGGATGGAAGCTAATCAAGGAGAGAAGCAATCTGGAATTAAGAAGAAACTTCCAGTGAGGATAATTAAGCAGTGGAACAGCTTGCCTTCAGAAGTTGTGGATGCTTCACCACTGGAGGTTTTTATGAAGAGACTGGACAGTCACTTGTCTGAAATGGTATAGGATTTCCTGCTTGAGCAGGGAGCTGGATTAGAAGACCTCCAAGGTCCTTTCCAGCTCTATTCTGATTCTGATACTACTATTATTACTACTACTACCTACAATGGGAGCTTCAGAGAGTCTTTGGGTCCTGTGATCCACCAGTGACCTGGGCCAAGCAAATCAGAACCATCAGGCTGCATGTGGGCTTTCCAGAGAAACCTGCCTGCTCTCTGTGAGAAACAGGATGCTGGAATAGAGGGGCCCCTAGTTTTATCCAGCAGGGCTACTCTTCTTAAGTCTATTCTTATGATCCTGACCTTAAAGACAATGTCACAATTCCCTTTTGATTGCCGGCCTGAGTGATAGGTGCTATCCAAGTGACACCCGCCGGGTTGCCTTTGAAGATCTCTCCTGGCCAGGCACCTGCTCCTCAAAGTCCACGGCCCACCAGAGTCCTTCTCTGTGCCTCAGCAAAGCTGAAAACCCCAAGCTTGAAAGGCCAGGTCTGTTGTTTCTTTGTTCAAACCCTGGTCATTTGTTGACTCAGGTGGTCACTGCACGTGGTGGCAGAGCAACACAGACACTGTCGCTCCGACACGGCCTTTTCCAATAGCCACTGCTCTGAGCTTGGATACCTGGAGTGAGGATGCACATGCCAGAGAAAGAATGTATCAAAAGCACACCGCCGATTCAACATCAGAGAGAACCTCAAAGGGAGAGGGAACTAGAACAAAGAACAAAAACATTACAGAAGTGCCACACTGGAGGAGGAAAAAGGAAAAAAGAAAAAAGAAGAGGGGGGGAGGGAAAGCCCTCTGTACTAACAGGAACAAGGTCAGCCATGAAACGTTGTCAAATTGAAACAGAACGTCTGCAGTCTCCAGAAAGCAAAGCCAGCAACGCCAAACATGTCAAACAGACATGTCCCCTTTCCTAATATTTGCTCCCATTTAGAGAGGTTTGTTTTTGGTGTTCTTTTGCTTTATTTTGGAGAAAGAGAGAAAACGTTACAAAAGAACAAAGAACAAAGAAAGTGGACTAGGAATAGGCCCAAATACCAGGATGAGTAGTAGGAAGCAGAAAATATTGGTAATATAATAGTAGTATAGTATAGTATAGTATCATTATAGTATAGTATTGTATAGTCATAGTACGGTATAGTGTATAGTATAGTTATAGTGTAGTTTACAGTAGAGTAGAGTATGCAATGCAACCCAATGCAATGCAATACAACACTACAGATATCTTCCACGTAACACCCAGATTTAACAATTGCCAATAAGACAAAATAGTCTGGATAGTGGATGTGGCAGTACTGGAGAAGCAATATAGAAGAGAAAGAACCGGAGAAGGAACAAAATGTGAAGACCTGTAAATAGAAACAGAACAACTGTGCTTTAAAAAAAAGTGCAAATTAGTACCAATACTAATAGGCTCCTTGGGTTCAATCCCCAAAATAACTGAAGGGCCCCTTGAACACTATCGGCATTGACAAATTCACCATCAGTCAGTTGCAAAAGGCAGCTTTACTTGGAACTGCTTACATCCTGCAGCCATATCTGAAAAACCTATCAGACACCCACATCTGCCTATCCCAGGTAGACAGAAATGCCAAATCCAGTCTGAACATCTGCCTGACTGTCTTATGAACCACAGTAGTATTAAAGGAAGAATTGTTCTCTAAATAAATTGAATGAAAAGACAAGATCAGGGCACAGGGCAGTTAGCTCCTGTTTACAATCCCTAAAGAGACCAACAACTCCTGGAGTACAGTATATCTGCAACTAGCACCACCTGATCTCATCTTCCCAGAGCTTATTCAAACAACTAAACTGACGTAATGATTAAAATGTGGGCCACAGAAACCTAGGTTCAAGTCACCTCTTGACCATGAAGCTGGCTAGAAAAATCTGAGGGCAGTCAATGTTTTCAGCTCTGCTTACCACAGTTTAATTGAAGATATAAATTGAGGAGGGCCCACCACTCGCCTCCACCCTCCACTTGAGGTTCTTGGAGAAAACCAGAAGATAAATGGATGGTAGCAGGACTAGAACAATTGCAGAAGTAGCAGAAATAGCAATAACAATAATAACAAACATAAGAGAAGCCTTGAGAGGGAAGGTGCTAAGAAGTCAATAATGAGACATATGGCGGGTAAAGGCAGAACATTGATCTGGAATATATATTCCTTTCCTGCAGAGTGTATATTCTAGAGAAGAATATGCACTTCTAGACTACATTTTAGATACTGGAATTGTACAATTCGCACACGGATCATTCTTCTCATATATATGTCCTCTTGGAATATGTTCAAAGACTGCATCATTGTGTTTCATCCACTTACATCAACTTGAACATTTGAAAAGAGAGGGCATTACTTCCCACCACATATTCAAATGTTCTCCAAAAAGTAGAAAGAGGTGTTTGGAAATGCGGTTTCCCCCCCAGGATCTGGATGGCTCCCCACTTCGCAATTGTTTAAAACAGTTCTCTCCAACTTCGGCAACTGCAAGATCTGTGGACTTCAACTCACAGAATTCTCAGTCAGTCATTTTGGCTGGAAATTCTGGGAATTAAAGCCTATAAGTCTTAAAGTTGCCAAGGTTGGATTCTATTCTGTTCTAGAGCAATCTTCTGCCTTTTCCCTGTTCTATTCCTAGGAAATGAGGACGTGATAAGCTGCCTGGGAAAGCCAAGGGAAATCATCAAAACCATAAAAAGTTTTCTAACTTCCGCTTTTTATGGTTTTGATTATTTCCCTTAGCTTTCCCAGGCGGCTTATCAACTCCTCATTTTGGACATGTGATGTGATACCCAGAAAAATATGGCATGCTTCACTTAATCATGCAAGGAAAGATTGAAGGCAAACAAGGTCCAGGCAGAAGAAGAACATCATGGCTTCAAAATCTAAGGGACTGGTTGGGACAAAACTCAACAGCACTTTTTTGTGTGGCTATTGATAAAAATAGGATCACCAACATGATTGCCAACGTCCGATGACAGATATGGCACAAGAAGAAGAAGAAGATTCCTATGAAGTTATCACAAGACTTCAGAGGATGATGCAGTCTCATATGAACTACACATCTGTCCCAGAGAAATTCCAGAATGTCCAGCCTCATCAAAATAGGCATTTTTTCAGTGAACATCAGGGGTGGGCTGCTGGGGGTTCGCAGGGGTTCGGGCATACCATTAGTGAAGATTCTGCGGGGATCGCTGAATCCCCAAATCCCATTTCTGGCTGGCCCCACCCACTCTACTCTGCCCCCCCTCCCAGGAGTCTCCATGTGGTCCACTGTGGATGCAGGTAAGTGCAGGGCACTCACGGAGGCTCAGGGAGGGAGAAGAAAGGGATTCCCTAATGTCCGGAGCCCGGGGGGAAGCCATTTTCACACTCCCAGAGGCTCCAGGAAAGCCTCTGGACCCCGGAGAGGGTGAAAATCGGGCCTCCCAGAAGTTCAGGGAGACAAGAAATGAGTCATTTCCAGTCTCCCTAGAGTGTCCGGAGCCTGTTTTTGCTCTCTCTGAGGCTCCAGGAAAGCCTCTGGACGCTGGGGAGGGCAAAAATCGGGCCTCCCAGAAGTTCGGGGAGGCTGGAAATGAGTTGTTTCCAGTTTCCCTAGAGTATCTGGAAGCTGTTTTCGCTCTCCCAGAGGCTCCAGGAAAGCCTCTGGACCCTAGGGAGGGTAAAAACGCCCCTCTCACCATGGTGCAGGAGGCCGGCTAGGACATGCCCACCATGCCCACGCCCACCCAGCAACCGGACAGCGAACCCGTTGCTGAGGTTTTTGAAGCCCACTCCTGGTGAAGATACCCATGTGAAAAGAATTCTCTTGATGGACACATTGAAAATCCCTGCATGAGATGATGTTTCATGGGCAATAAAGTAATCAACACCAAAGTATGCCAAATCACTGGGAAATAAATTATCGACTAAGGGCCTTGCCCTGT
>JANHFL010000593.1:395621-409592 GCA_032468155.1 Oxyrhabdium leporinum
AGGAACAGGGTGTATGTGTGTTTTGTTTTTTTTTGGGGGGGGGGGGAAATCACAAAATTTTAGATGGCTACTAGTCAGTCAGTCTCAGGAACAATCTGATTTCTTTAGAGATGTGGAGTTCAATATTGATGTTACTTTTTTTAAAAAAAGGATCTCAAATTCTTTCTTTTTTCTAATCATAATGATGGCCAGTCCTTTCAATAAAGTTTATTTCTCAGATGCGGAATATGGCAGACATTTGGGATGGTCTTCTAAAGCTATAGTTGCCAGATTTTAATGCACATTAACCATGGAATTGCATCACTTGTCCAATTTGTAACCACCCTTCAAAAATCAGTATTTTAATCATTTTATAGGTGTTATACTTTTATTTACTGCTTATTTCACTTATGTCAATATTAAATTCTATGTAACTAGTAGATGTGTTTGGTTAAGAGAAGGGCTTCCACGGAATAGCTGTGGCTGGGCTTTTCTGTAATGTGAACCGATTGCTTGGAGAAAGATGTTGTAGACAATAACACAATACACTTTTACTAGCAGTTAACGGGAAAATATGCTTGCTCCCTGCTATCCCTATACTTGGAAAGACTCGGTGTTAAGTTTACAGTTCATTACAGTGATAAATCTCCTGATAGCAAAAGAGCCTGGGGCCTGCTTTCTGTAGAAACAGTGGATTTACTAGCAACTGGATCATTCTCAGCTTTCCCACTTGGTTCCTTTCCATCCATTTCCAGTTTCATCACAGCAAGAGAAAAGTATGTCAGCAATAGGAGGGCAGCCATGTTAACTTAGCACAAGGTTGGCAGTAAACGGTATATTTAGTACTAAACCTTCTCAAACAGAATAGAGATAATTTTCAACGTACGACCACAACTGAGCCAACATTTGTTTGCTAAACAACATAGTTGTTAAATGACTTTTGCCCCATTTTATGATCTTTCTTGCCAGAGTTGTTAAATGAATCGCTGCACTTGTTAAAGTTAGCAACACAGTTGAAACATGAATCTGGCTTCCCCCTTGACATTTCTCATCGGATGGTGGCAAAAAAAGTGGTCACATGACCCCAGGACACCTCAACCGTCCTAAGTACAAGTCAGTTTTGATCATGGGATCATAGGTATGCCTCAACGGTCGTGTGAAAGCTGTCATGTCACTTTTTTCGGTGTCGTTGTAACTTTGAACAGTCACTAAACAAACGGTTGTAAGTTGAGGACTACCTGTAATCCGTTGGATGGTTAGGATATGTGCAGGAGACACAGTCTCTGGAAACAAATCCTTTAATCAAGATTATTGATGAATAAGCTGGAAGGCACCGATCGTGACGCTGTCTCTTGCAGGATTCTAACTTCTTCTCTCCGTGGAGGAAATTGTCCATTTATTCCTCCTTCTTGCTTTCTGCTTTTTAACCAGTTAGTAACTCATAAAAGGACAGAGGCAACATGAGAGAAAAGCAGGAGCGCACATGAAAGGCCAGGTCCTTTTTTTTCCCCCGTGACTGCTAGGTTTGCTCAAAAGCCTTTGATGGAGAACTTTGTCAAAGGCATTTGAAAGTCTAAAAGCCGCTCAGAGCTCTGCTTTGCTAAAAATTTGAGGCAGCACCTTATTTCAAACATCTTTCTATTACAGAGTATTGCAGGTAGTCCTCGACTTACAAGCACAACTGACCCCCAAATTTTCAATGCTAAGCAAGACACTTGTAAGCGGGGTTTGCCCCATTTTACAACCTTTCTTGCCACAGTTGTTAAGAGAATCACTGCTCTTGTTGAATTAGAAACATGGCTGTTAAACTGAATCTGCCTTATGACCTTAACTTTAACTTTCTAACTCTTAGAAATACCTTTTGAGCTAGATCCAACTATATTGATCCTGATTTTATTAATACATTTGCTGGGCATATTTGCAGAGTGGGTTACATACTAAAATAGTACAGATAGTCCTTAACTTACAACCACAATTGAGCCCAAGATTTCCATTGCTAAGCAAGATGGTTGTTAAGTGAGTCTTGCCCCACTTTATGACTTTTCTTGCCATACTTGTTAAATGAATCACTGCAGTCGTTAAGTAAGTAACACTTTTGTTAAGTAAATCTGACTTCCCCATTGACTTCGCTTGTGGGAAGGTTGCAAATGGGGACATGACCCCAGGACACTGCAATCGCCATAAATACATATGAGTTGCCAACTTCCCAAATTTTGACTATGTGACCTTGGGGGATGCTGCAATGACCGTAAGTGTGAACAATGGTCATAAGTCACTTTTTTCACTGCCCTTTTAACTTCCAACGGTCACTAAACAAATAGTTGTACGTTGAGGACTATCTGTAATGAGGAAATTAATATATAGGTCACCTCTATACGAATTGCAGAGTTGGATGGAACTGCACGTCTAACGGCCAAGTGGCCAATTCGGAGAGGATGAAGCTTAGCACACCTTGAATAAGTGCCGGGAGAACAGAAACAACCAGCCATCTCAAAAAATTGTTTGCTTGAAGAATGGATCTTGCCATTTCTGCCCACTCCTGCCGCCTATAAACTCTCAGTGGAGCATGAGAGAACATTCAGACACATACTTAGAAACAACACATCACAAGTAGTCCTAGACTTACAACAGTTCATTTAGTGACCATTCAAAGTTACAATGGCACTGAAAAAAAGTGACTTCCAACATTTTTCACACTTATGGCTGTTGCAGCATCCCCATGGTCATGTGAGTTAGATTCAGATGTTAGGCAACTGATTCATATTTATGACGGTTGCAGAGTCCCAGGCTGATAGGATCTTCTTTTGCAAACTTCTGACCAGCAAAGTCCACCATGGGGAAGCCAGATTCACTTAACAACCGTGTTACTAATTTAACACCTGCAGTGATTCACTTAACGAATGTGGTAAGAAAAGCCGTAAAATGGGGCAAAACTCACTTAACAAATTTCTGACTTGGCAACATAAATTCTGGGTTCCATTGTGGTCGTAAGTTGAGGACTACCTCTTATTCATAACATAGAAGGAAAGCCATACACCTCTTATAGCCACTGCTGGTAAAGAGAATAGAAAGAATTCTAGAAATTATACTCTGCATGCTTTTTTAAACCTCTTTAGATAACACTTAGATCCCAAGTAAAAATTCATCTCAATGTTATTTCAGGTTTTTTGTGTGGCGATGGTGATGGGAATGCTACAAATTCCACTTTGAAGAAAGCTGTACAGGTAGTCCTCAACCTATGACCACAATTGAGCCCCACATTTCTGCAATTCAGTGAGATATTTGTTAAATACGTTTTGCTCCATTTTACGACCTTTCTTGCCACAGTTGTTAAGTGGATCGCTGAAGTTATTAAGTTAGTAACACGGATGTTACGTGAATTTGGCTTTCCCATTGACCTTGCCTGTCAGAAGGTCTCAAAGGGGGATCACATGATCTTGGGACATAGCAACGGTCATAAATAGGAACCAGTTGCCAAGCATCTGAATTTTGATCACATCACCATGGGGATGCTGCAATGGTCATAACTGTGAAAAACAGTCATCAGTCACTTTTTTCAGTGCTGTTGTAACTTTGAACAATCTAATTGAACTGTTGTAAGTCGAGGATTATCTCTATATGTGTCGTGGCTAAAGCTCCAATCTTATTTTCATCAAATGCATGAGTTAGAAGGAATCTTATGGGTTTTGTAATCCAACTCCTTACTAAAGGTGCCTTTAGCACATCTAATTGGAGTAGCCTGTGCCCCCATAATTCTCCATGAAACAATGGACATATGCACAGAAGGGCTGTTTCTTCAGAGGTCTCCTGTGCAGACCGGAGTGTTTTAGGTTACTGCCTTTTGATTTGTTCATATAAGTTGATTTTGATTCTGTGGCATTTTCAATATGCCTGGTAATAATGTCCTAAGATCAAGATCAATTCTAGCCATCAAAGCACCCCTCTGCTTTTTGATGGGGTAACTATTTCACCTGAAACAGCTTTGCCTGTTATCTCTTTTTAATAAGGAGCCAGGCTTCCCTGCATTAGTCAAGATGAGTCACAAGGACACCTATGTAAGACAAAGGCCAACATCTAAAACAAATCTTGCTGATATAAGTCGATGTAGCTGGAAGCAAAGTTCAACTTTCCACTTTGCTTTGAAGTTCTCTTATGCGCTTGACTTTACAGAAATTGAGATCTATTCTGGTTTAGCCAGATAGCCTGCAGCTTCAAAACACACAATCTACGGAGTGGATCAAGGACGGATTGCGTAAATGGGGTCTTTTGGTCTCTTAGAAGCTTCCCAGACAAAATCCTCATAAAATTCTTTTCTCCACCCTGGTAAAATTGTGCCACCCTCTCCTGACTCCACGCTAATCTTTGGTCTAAGGAAGCTGGCTGCAGCCTTCAAAGCAAATGGACTGCCTTTCAGCTCTGAATGCAGTTCCTGTCTCTGTTACAGACTTGTACGTGACCTTGATCGAGTCCCTTAATCTACCAGAACCTCACTTCCCCAGCTGTAAAACAGGGATGTTGCCATGTCCTTCAGCTAATCCTTTCATTCTGTTTATATTGCTGGCAAGGTCTTTGAGGAGTAGCCTTTGTCTTATTGATAGGTTGATATACTTCATTTAGAACAGGAGGAATCCATTTCAACTTAGTTCCTGACGAAACTAAGTGCAAACCTATATATTCTGAACCTTCAGAGCAGCGTTTCTCAAGCTTGGCAGCTTTAAAGCAGATAGACTTCGACTCCCAGTATGTGCTGGCTGGGGAATTCTGGGAGTTGAAGTCCACCTATATTAAAGTTTGGACAGGTTGAGAAATGCTGCTACAGAATGTGATAAATATGATTATAGTTAATGTCTCCAGCTAAAAGACACACCACCAATGTGCATGAAGGCTTAATCCTGGCCATAGGTTTGTAATCATCATCAACATCCAAAATCCCACTGTTAGTTGACATATATTGCAAATTCTTAGGAATTGAGTACATTATCTTCCATTGGCAGGTCAGTGTGAACCACATGTTTGAAATATTACAAATTTCACACATGCGCACATATTTATTGTCTCCCTGGGAGTACAATAATAACCCACTTAGTAACACTTATTGCTTTCATGCCACTCTAATTCATGCCACCGCAAAGCCCACAGAAGGGCGACTTTTGGCATTTGGGATTCAATATTTTAAAAATTCCATTTTTAATTACGACAGAACAAAGTAGATAGTGTGACATAATGTGAAGTTGCCATAACATTAACATAACAAAATGGTTAAGGAACCAGATTAGAAACCAGGAGACCGTGAGTTCTAATTTAACTTTAGGCATGAAAGCTGGCTGGGTGACTTTAGGCCAGTCATTTGTCTCAGCCCAACCCACCTCATAGGGTTTTGGTGTGGGGAAAATAAGAGGAGTAACGAGTGTTGGATATGTTTGATGCCTTGAGTTAGTTATAAAAAATAATCAAGGCAGGATAATAAGGAAAAAACAAATATATTTGTGTAGCAGTGCAATACTGGGAAGAAATCTATTTTTTTCAGGGTTGTGGATGTCAGTTTTGTTTTAGGGTTATATGCATTTTCATTAATGTTTCCTGTGGAAAACCAGTGATTTTTTTCATCTTCTAAATGATTTCATTTCCTAAAATTAGGTGGCATGATTTTTGGAAGCAGCAAAAATGGGTTCAGAGCGGTGGGCATGCCACTTAGAAATTAGATTGTCTCCCTTCACAACAGACATTTTTCTTTCCAAAGAATGTGGCTTCACTTATCAAATGGCTGGGTTCCTGAAACTTGGAAGCCAACTGCATCCCTCCCAAAAGCTTGGGTGGCAAATTAGAGGGCTCTGTGACTCTGTTAAATCTTCAGGAGAAATTTTGGAAGGTCCCGGTGTTGCAGTTACACAACCTACTTCAAAAGAAAGGCCGACATAATGGATGCACTGCAAAGGCACACAGAGTATATGAAATAAATGGTGCCGGACTAATTGGCAGCTTGGTTTGTTGTGCAAACCTAGCCAATGAAGTTGATGGATGGTTGAGTTTGTCGTGTGAACCCAGCCAAATGGATTAATTCAATAAGCTATGGTTAAATAAAGCATGGAATAGCATGCTGTGTGAACATAGCCATAATAACTCTATCCTTGTGGCCATAGAAAAAGCGCCTTTTTATTCTATGACATATGACTGGTATTTTTTTTTCCTGCTAGCATATTGTCTGTTGTGACAAAGTTCTGCTGAAGATGTGTTTAAACCTAATCCTGCACATTTAACAATTAGAGAGAACTCTGACTTTTCTCAGATCTGAGCTGTTTCAGACACCACACTGTCTGATCCCACTAGAAACAACTACGGTATGTGCCTATGTATCTATTATTTTCCTAGATACTAAAATGCACATCATGCTTTATAGAAGCCCTTGACAAAGCCCATGTTGCTGGAGATTTGAACAGGCAAAGTGTAGCTTGAGCAATTCCTGTAAATCAGGATTACAGGCCATTATCTGATGCAGGTTGCAGTTCTGATTTGATTTGGATATTACAGCAAGCCCAAGAAAGCAGGAAATATCATGTTAAGCTGGACTTGCAAACAGAAGAGGAAGGATATCTTATTCTAATAGTCTGGAAGATCAGAGGACATGACATTTTAAAGCAGGAAATTAAATTATAGGAAACATAGCAAATGATTTAAGAGCAACTTGGGCTTTCTTTTCCTCCATTGAAATAAATTTGCACATCTCCCTCATGGGCCATATACAGATTGCTGCTGCATCTGGAACACACACACAGCTGTGTGGAATCTATGTGTACATTTCCTTATTCCACATTACACGTGCTGAAGTCCAAAACCAGGAACTATGTGCCTCTTACACTTCCTCTTTCACAACCCATTTTTATAGATGAAAGAACTCCCTTGAAGCTAGCAGAAGCCATTTTGAAGGTGGGATAATATAAACAGGACACACAGTCACAATCCCTACTTCTTTCAAAGCCTGCATCTGAACATAAATAACCTTACCCTAACCTTCTTTCAAAGCTTAAGACTGAATCCTAGTTACCAATTACTGTAGAGTTTGACTGAAAAAGAAAGGAGATAAAAGGTAGAAAAATTACAGATTGACATAGATAAGCTGACAACTTTTATTTGAAAAATGGTGGGAGTGAAATCGTTCTGGACTAAATAAATGAGACCTTTTTATGGCAATCAGTTGCATCGTTGCCAAATTGTGGTAGAACTACAAAGAGCCCAACTCATCAATGTACCGAAATTTCTCTTCTTGCAAAAACAGACCCAGAATTCAATTATGGATTTCAAGCTCCTATTTCTTAACTCAGGGGTGGCTAAGCAGATAGAAGACAACTTAAGTCCATTTCTCTGAAGCAGGCTTGAAAAGGAAACTAATCACTAGATTACTTTAAAAGAAAGTTTTGGTTATTCTAGAAGACTTCAGAACTGGTTTTGTTGTTGTTTTTTCAAAGAATTGGGTTTCTAAGCTCCTGCGTCACAAGGAGATCATTCAACAGATGAGTTAGCTGGGACAAAGCATTGTACCCCCTGTGCATATTTAAGGAGGTATGTTTCAGTTGTGCTACTGCGACCACCATCTTGTTTGTTATTGTCTTGCTCCCTCATGGATGCCAAGGCCCCAATATTATTCTTCTCAAATAGGAAGATTTTATTTTATTTTTCATTTTATTATCTCACCTCTAGTATTTTTATAAATAACTCAAGGTGGTAAACATATCTACTACTTCTTCCTCCTATTTTCCCCACAACAGCAGTCCTTTCATGACTAAGGTCGGAATAGAACTCACAGTCTCCTAATTTCTAGCCCGGTGTCTTAGCCACTAAACCAAATGAAACAAATTTACCAAGAATAGAATACAAGGAGTCCTCAACTTAATTGGGTTATTTGCCAAGTAAGACAGTTAGTAAATGTGTTACACCCAATTTTACTGCCTCTTTTGCCACAGTTGTTAAGCAAATAACTGCAGTTCTTATGGATACACAATCATTCAATGAATTCCCCCATTGACTTTGCTCTTTGGAAGTTGGCTGGAGAGGTCAGAAATGACAATTGCATGAACCTGGCATGTTGCAACTATCATAGAAATAACAGGAGTCAGTAGAAACATCAGAGATTTTGCGTAAAGATCAATAGCACAATGGAAGACATGGCTGCTGGTCAATGGTGTAGACTAGGAGAGGTTAATATCATGAGAGGAATTTTTCAAGGAGATTTACTATCGCCATTACAGTTTATCATTGCATAGACTCCTCTGTAAACAATATTGAACAAATTAGGTCAGGCTATCAAATAACATAAACATCTGCTGGGCTATTCCACTTTCTTTTTATTGATGATCTGAAGTCGTATGAAAAAAGCACTGAAATTGAATCACAGCTCAACACTGTTCATATATGCAGCCAAAATATTGCAAAGTTGTCTGACCTGGACAAAAATGCAACCTTGCCATCAATAGGGTAAAACAGTAAAATTTTAAGGAATCAAGACGCTCTTTAGAAATAACATTAAGGTCTGGATGAAGAGGATGACTACAAAGACCTGGACATTCTTTAAGCTGACATTATCAAGCACACTGAAATCAAGAAGATAAGAAGTGAATGCATATTGAGAATGAAGAAGATCTTGAAGTCCAAACTCAGTGAAGGAAACACCTTCAAAGCAATGAATACCTGGGCAATTCTGATCATTAGATACAAAGCTGGAATAGTGAATTGGACTCAAGCAGAACTCTGATGAAGTCTTCATTACAGTTAAGCATCTTTTCTGCCCTTCCTTTAGCTTATAATTTCACGAAGACCTTCTAAGAGGCAAGACCCCATGAAGCTAAAGCCATAGTTGAAGACAAAATACCACTGAACAGAGCTGCAGTGACATTTTGCTCTCTGGAAAAAAAACACCTTGTAGATGAGCTTTTGATTAATAAAAATTCTAGCTCTCTGGGTAAATATCATACCAAGCATATCAGTTTGATTATACCAGAAATATATTATCAGCTTTGCATAAATGGCATTAATTAAAAGCTTTTTATTCAATGACATTGAATTTTACTTATAAAGGGCATATGGTTGTCACTTCAATAACACTCCTTTTTCATCTTAATGTACATACTTTATTTATAGAGATTACAAGAAATTTTGCAAATGAGCAACACAAATCAAGAATACAAACCAATGTACAACATAATGTGGTTTGCTTATTTGTTTTAGCCATAAATGAATCATGACATTACTACAGTTGAAGAAGATGACCTCGGCTGATCTCTGGAAATTAGTTCATAATTACTAAATAATTTGGAAATAACAATTACTTTTTCTAATATCCTTCAGTCCAGTAATCTTTTCTTATATTAACTAATCTCATTCCTGGTTTCAGCCTACTTTTCATTCCCTTCTTAAGCGAAAATGTTTTTCCGAAAATGAGATTTTATTACAAAAGGGGAGGGATAAGAAGAGAAAATAGCCATTTTAACTGGACTCAGATGTTTCAAATTTATCTAAAATGTTAGATTTAAAGGAATGTTAGATTTAAAATAGTGGTAGATGTAAAAAAAAATCCAACTTCTTACAGCAATTATTATTTGTGGCTCAGACTATGAAAAATCCTTAAAGATGCGATAGAAAATATATTCTTTCAATAAGCTCCAAAGAAAGAGAAATCCAACTAATTAGAATATTTTTTGTCCTTCAATTTATAGAAATCAATATTTAGATAAGGCAATATTTTACAACTTGTTTTGTCTAGGCAATTCTGAGAACTGAAAGACAGATATTCATCATGTAATGCTTTACCAACAGAGGCTTTTTAAAATTAATATGGGAAGAACCATGATCATATGTAGTTGAATTCAAGCCACAAAATTTGTATTGCTTTTTACACGTGAATGTTTTCTGCATTGTTGGAACAGTGCAGGTTAGGGTCAGAAAATGACTCTGTTCCCATAGCATGAGAAATAGAACATTTCTCCGGTTAGGACTGATAATAATAACTTGCAGATGGAATTAGTTCACTCTGCCTCCCCAAGAAAGACAAAAAAGTTAATTCTGGCTGCACAAGACCAAACCTTAAGAACAAAGGCATACAAAGCCAGCAATAGATAACAATTCCCCCCCAAAGAAGCTGAAGAAAGAATAGACAATTTAGTTAGTTGCTGCATAAAAATTATATAGACTGACTACAACCAACAGCTTAACAAAGTAGCAACAATGGTACACTGGAATATCTGCAAGAAATAACATTGGTCTGCAAGCAACAATTGATGGAACCACAAATCAGACAAAGGAATATAAAATAAAGAAGCTAAAGTGCTCTGGGACCTTAGACTTCAAACAGACAAGCACCTGCCACATAACAACCCAGACTTAACAACTGTCAAATAAGAAAGACAAAAATGTCTGAATAGTGGACATGGCACCACTTGGAAGAGAAAGCAGAAAACAAGAGAAAGAGCTGGGGGAAAAAACACAAAACCACAAAAACCTGCAAATAAAAGCAGAATGATTTTTGGCAAAAGAAAGTAAAGTTAATACCAATAGTGCCTTGAGTGCAATCCCATAACATCTGGAGCACCACTTATACACCATCGGCATTGACAAAATCAGTCAATTGCAAAGCCATCTTTTCTTGGAACAACTTACATCCCGAAATATACCTTTAATAGAAGCAAACAACAACATTGGCCGATCCCAGGTCCTTGGGAAGTGCATGATAGCTGGATATAAATGCCAAACCAAGTCTAAAAATCTGGCTGACTGTGCATGTGATAGTGACTCTCTGGGTGGTTAAAACTTTTAAAAATCAGAACACCCCCATGAAAACATCACATGACAAAGGAACAACAATGACATTTGGGTGTTGGGATTTTTGTTTTGAACAATATGCTATGAATGCTTCCTTCTATGCAATGCTTTGATTAAAAAGACTAAGAGCTATTCCAGTTTGTAGTTGTGAGAGATTTTATGTGCAATTATTTTCTATAATTATTATTGTGCTGTATATGATAAAATATACATATGCTGTCATGTGGAAAGAGAATTGCACTAGACTAGTGCAAAAAGGACTCATATTCTAGTTTTTATATTGATATGGGGGAAGGGGGGAAGAGTTCTTCTTGCTATAGAAATTCAGGATAATTTTTTTTGTTCAAGTGCAATTTATCACTTTGCATAAGAGATATATAGGGAGATGATCAAGAATAAGTAGCACAGTAATCTTATCTCTGTCGACTGAAATTAGAATACAATAGTATGATTGAATAGCATGACTATTATTTAATACATATGAGTATTTTTCAGAAAGATTCATAGTTCAGTCACCATAATCTAGAGGTGATGACAGAAGTCAGCATGCTATGAAACATACCAACTGGGCAATCAAATCAGGAATAGATAGTGCCTTTTTAAGACTTCATGTCTGTAAACCAAAGAGGGGGAAAAAGATACCAAGGGAAAAAAGTGGAAGTCAAAATAGCCCATAGATGAAACTGAAGGCTGTCACAGATCAAAGGATGTTGACTAGTAGTTTAAATCAATTCAACAAGGCCATTAGAACTGCTTTTCAGAATAATGAATTGTGTTTACTTGATTCTTTCTGGACAGTCAATGTACTAAAAAAACCCCCAGAAAAACCCTAACAAAGAAAACAGCCATTTATCTGAGTAAAATGATTGATTCAAGATTAATAATGAAGAATAACTCTTTTGAAGCATCACACCATTGTCAGAGTACAAAGTAGGCATTATGATACCACTATTTTCAGTTGTATCAGCATTAAGATTTCATTCATACAATATGATAAACCACGTACACATATAAGATTAAATGACTTAATTTAGCATATGAGATCCCTAATTGATCCAATTAAACATTTTGTACAATACAACCAGAAAGTTTTCATAATGCTCAAGATACTGCCAGAATCTACAGTTTCCATGGTGTGTTTAAATCTTCTCTTAAAACCATGTTGCACTCCATTAAATGTAGCAGGGGACAACTGGAAGTAAAACCTGCACTTTTTGCATTATCCATTTTTGAACAGTAAGGATGTCTGTAGGATTTGTATTTCTGTCAAAATGACAAAAGCAATATTGTATTCCTTTTGTATATATGTCCAGTATTACAGCAGGTGTATAAAATGTGTGTGGCTTGTGTTGCATCAGCACAACACTGCATTTGTCATTTGACCTCCTTTGAGCTAGGAGGAAGAAAAACCCTTTAAAATATCACAATAAATAGTGATCAGCCTGGAGAACAAGGTAGGGACATTTATTCCCATCTCCTTTATAAATTTAGTATATTAGTATATATTAGTATACTATACCCATTTTATTGCATAATGGGAGCCTACCCGTCTAATAAAAAATATATGCTCCTGGTTTGACCCCAGTATGTGGCATTTACTGTGGGCAAAAAAAAATATCAATCATTTGGAAAAAAAGCTATAACTTTGGTTTTAGGAGAATTAGATCATTAATCACTGTATGGTTTCTCAGAAGGGCTTCAGTAGTAGTAACTCCTACTCTTATTTAACCCAGTACCTCTCAGAAGTGCTGGAGTTCAATTCTCATCTTCACTAGCAATAGTAATTCACTTTCCCGCCATTCCCACTGAATTTATTGCAAGGAAACAGGACTAGAATTGTATTTCTGGCTTCATAAGGGATCTTAATTTAACATGTTTGAGCATTTCATCTTGAAATATGTGTGCAAGAACAACTGTGGATAATTCAACAGACAAAGTCTAATCCCATAAAGAATCATTTGGACGAAAGTTGGCATATTGGTATATTCAGAAGTGATCAAGTTTAAATTTCTAAGTTGTGATACGTGTATTGAATGCAAATCTGTTTTTCTACCGTGTTCTTACAAACCAGGTTTCCTTTTCTACATTGTTTTTTCTTGGAACGTAAAAGTCAACAGGTGCGGCAGAGTGTATTGAGAACATATGGTGTTCATGCTTCACTGCAGATGCCAAAATATGGCTAATTAAAATTTCATCAATAAAAATAGTTTTCTGTCCACAATACAAATTTAATATAGATGAATCATACACAAAAGCATGTTCCATTGTAGAGAGGATGGTAAAAAACAGACTTACTTTAATGATATGCTTTAATCAGTTAAATATGCTCCAAGAAGAAATAAAATAATAAAAATGCCTTTGTGTAATACATTTTCATAGTGGAAGCATGTTTCATTATGTAATCATGCGGGACATAAAATGCTACAACCATCATTTTGGTTAAGAGGCTTCGTTTGGAAGGAGGAAGTTTGCTCTCGAATTATCTTCTAGAATTAGCTGCATTTTAAAGACTTCAAATATAATATATTTTGGCCTTTGGTTATAATTGTAGAATATAATATTACACAAATAGGAATGAAAGCATTTAACATACAGTGGCAATTGATTGCACCAAGTAATAAACTAGTTTATCTTTTCTATCCTCTATCAAGGGAGCCCTAGTAGTGTAGTGGCTAGAAGGCAGCATTGGAGGCAAACTCTGCCCACAGCCTGGAGTTCGGTCCTGATGGGCCTCAAGGTTGACTCACCTTCCATCCTTCCAAGGTCAGTAAATGAGGACCCAGATTGTTGGAGATAATATGCTGATGTTGTAAACTTTCCAGAGAGTGCTATAAAGCACTAGGGGGAATTATATAAGTCTAAGTTCTATTGCTAGTGCTATCTTCAATATATATTGGTGTCACCTGTGATGCTGACAATTCTATATTGCTTAGAGACTAGATTGAGGCAAGAAGGACTACCATGTTCTATAATGTATAATTTTATGCTTTGTAAAACTCATTCTGATCCCCATAGTACCGATAAAGAATTCTCATCTAAAACTTGTTCTCATTATGCATTTCTTTAAACTATATTACAAATGAAACTGAATATTCACAACGATGGGCTTGATAGGGATGTCTCAAAGATGCTTTTTCAGAAAGCAACTGGACTTGTTTTTTTTTCTTGAAGATATTTCACTTT
>JANHFL010000593.1:421796-437026 GCA_032468155.1 Oxyrhabdium leporinum
CGGATTGTGGGGGCAATATTCTGAGGTATATTGGATTAATATACTGAGGTAAGAGTATTGCTTATAAGTTGTAAACCACCCCGAGTCTTCGGAATGGGGCGGTATATAAATGTAAAAATAAATGTAAAAATAAATAAATTATATTATATACTATTATATACAGTACTATTATATACTATTATATATTACTATATTATATCATATTAATAATAGTATTATATATTACTATATTATATCATATTAATAATAGTATTATATTAATATAGTATAGTATAGTATAATAGCATATAGGCAATCATATGGTATAGGTTCTCCTGCTTGAGCAGGGGGCTGGACTAGAAGTCCTCCAAGGTCCCTTCCAGCTCCTGTTCTGTTCTATTCTATTCTATTCTATTCTATTCTATTCTATTCTATTCTATTCTATTCTACCTACCTTTCGGATGTGTTTTTAACTGTACTTACCAATGAGATTGTATTCACCAATGAGGTCATGATTGTCTGATTGTAATTCTTTGAAACCCAGTGTCTAAGGTAAGCCTGCACCCTTGCTTTGGAAACAAATTTCCAAATGCCCTTCTTCCAGACAGAATAAAACTATTTCTTCTGTACAGTAGCACAGGGATTTCCTCCTCCGTGTCTTTAATTGGCTGCATACCAGACATAACAAATCCAGGGTTCCTGAGTCAACAGCTTCCCGTAATATTATTATGCCTGTGCACCAGTGGTGGGATTCATCCACTTAGCACCGTTTTTGGGTGAACCATTAACTAACTTTCTGAGCAGTTCAGCGAACCGGCTGTTGGAAGAAACAGCCTTTTGTTTTTCCCACCTTAGCGAGTTAATCCTGGCAGGAAGGAGACATTCTGGTGTGCCTGTGTGTGTTGTTTCTAGCCTAATCCTTATCTTTATTGCCCCGCAATAAAGTGTTTTCAGAAACTATCTCTGTGGTTAAGCCTTGTTACATTGTAACAGCTAATGGTTTTGGGCAGTAGGTCCAGACTTTCTGTAGCCTGGGCTTCTCCAGGTTTTTTTTTTTATTAGGGGCTTGGAAAGGGTTGTTTTAAGCTTGGAAAGGGTTGTTTTAAGCTTTTTATACTGCTTTACTGGTTCCTGGCACTGTCTTTTTGGGGTGTACTTCCAAGAGGCAGGATGCAAGCTTGGCACTGATTTTTTTTTTTACTCCCTTTCTGGGGGCATGTGATCTTTCCTTAAATCTGGATGATTTCCTTAGGATATCTTGTGAGGTGAGGGAGACCAGCTGGTATCTTTAAGTGGTGCATGTCACTAACTTAACGACTGAAGTGATTTAGAGAGGCACAAAAGGTTGTAAACTGGAACAAAACTCACTTAGAAACTGTCTCACTTAGTGACATAAATTTTGGACTCAATTGTGGTCATAAGTCAAGGACTCTGTATTTGTGCAGAAAGGAAATCTTGGGATAAAATCAGGGATGTGCCACATGAATACTGTTATCCAGTTCTGGTCCTCTTTAGATTTCTTGGGGAACATCTAATTTTACTAGGCTCCATTTTGTAGAAAACCAATTCAGCTCTTATCTGTTTCTCCTCAGTTTCAATGCATGAGACAAAGAACAAAGTCACCTTGAGAGTTCATTGACATATTGCAATGCACTTTGGGGAGGAAACCCCTAACTTTGTTGGATAAGTTTCTCAAATTGAAATGACTCATGTGATTTATTATTAATATAGCAACCCCTAGAAGACATGGCATATCTTGAAAAACAAAGTCAGAGCTAGTTAATATTTAGAATGGAATGCTGGAACTGAAATTTAAAAAAAATATTACCATGATGGAGGATGTCATGTCTTTGAGAGATGCTACAGCCTACAAGTCAGTTAACCAAACTGAACTATGGACAGGTTTACATCTTGTCTGTGTCACTCCTCCAAAAGATGAGCTCTGGTGCCAATATAAAGTGGAGGGTTTGATTTTAACTTCAATACTGTGTTTCCCCAAAAATAAGACCCAACCAGAAAATAAGCCCTAGCATGATTTTCAGGATGCTCATAATATAAGCCCTACCCCCAAAAAATAAGCCCCAGTTAACATCGTCAGCCAGGCAGACTCACTTAGTGCTGTATTTCCCCAAAAATAAGCTGTAACTGAAAAATAAGCTTTAATGCATCTTCTGGAGCAAAAATTAATATAAGACCCAGTCTTATTTTTAGGAATACACTGGTATTACCATCTATCCTCCCTCTGCAGACTCTTAATCACCAATATCACAAACAAGTAATTTTGTAACCCAGATTTAATAATCTTATGGTGATCTGGGCAGAGTGCTTAAGTATATAATTTGTATGTAAAAGGATGATAAATCAGAGTTTTGAGCTTCAGACCTCTGCCCTACAATCCTGCCTTCAAAGCATCACAATTATTTGATCATGATTTACTGTATATATAAACAAGCTTGACTATTGCCTGGTGGTTCAAAGTATAATGATATAAAAGAAATGAAGTCATATCCAATCTGATGAAAGCTTTTCAGGCCTACTTTGAAATCTTTGGCAAGCTGTTTGAGGAACAGTAACAATCTATATGCTTTGCATAGAGAAAAGTTTCACAGTCAATTCCACATTAAAATGTCTCTGCTTAAAAAAAAATAAAAATCTGTTTCCAGCCTTGGGAAGCAATTGGGAGTCAAAGTAGACAATCCTGAGCTGGATGAAATAATTATCTGATATAAATCAGTTCTGTATTTCTACTTCTGTAGAGTTCAAAATTCATTGTATTATCTGAAATCGTCCTGTTATTTTTCAACCCAGGTGGATAAATTTTGTCAGTCAGGGAGAACATTTTCTAAAAAATGCTTTTGGTATTAAAAACTGCAGAAGAAAGATTGATGATATGATGTGATAAAGTCACGCAAATAGGCAAAGCCTGGAATTTACCAATCTCTGTTAAGAGATTGGCAAATTGCTTTGTAGTTTATTAGGGACAGTTTTAAGGGACAGTTCTTGTTTCTTCCCCAAATAAATCTTTTTGCCATAGTTGTTTTCTTCCTGTATCCACCTTTACTGTTGAGCTTCCTGCCAAATTTTGACAGTGTGGTTTGGGTTTGCAAAACAAAAACAAAAAACAAAAACTCAAGCTACAGATTGTGGGAAGCTACAGATTGTGGGAAGCTACAGATTATGAGGTTGGTGGTGATCTCTGAGCTTGATTGTTTTCCTGTGGACGTCTCATTACCAACTAGGTAACATCATCCATGCTAGTAAGGATTGTGGTTTCCTTTCTGTTTATATTCTAGTAGTTGTATTCTAGTAGTTGTATATCAGTGGTGGTGGGAGTGGTCTTGGTGGTTCCTTGATTAGACTGTTTACAGTTGGCTGGTTTGTTTGAGTAGGTAGTTGGCAGTTCTTTGACAACCAATAATAACCAATAAGTTGTCCCATTCAAGGTGGAATGGGACAATCTGCCACAGCCAACTCATCATGGCCATCTTGCCATGGTCAATTTGCTGCGGACAAAATGCACAGGACAATTCGCCACAGGACAATTCAACAATTCAATTTCATTATTTAAAATAATTAAAACATTATTTTAATTTTTGCCATTCAGATTTCATTTTGCCCCTCCTTTGGCATCCTTTCTTTAATGATTCCATTCCACCATTCCTTCAATATTAATTTAACTCTTGTTCCATGGCAAGTTAGCCATGGCGAATTGGCTGCTGCAAGTTGGCGTGGTGAGTTGTGTTCAACCCTGAGCTACAAATATTTTCTTCTATCAGCTGGAAAATTGCCAATGCATTTCACAGAGTCTCATTAACCAACCTTCTGGGGTTTTTTCCCTAAATGAATTGGATAATAACACCAGTGATCAATTAGCACAAAGCCTATTAGTTACTATTGATATAAATGTTAATGCTATACATTTGAAGAACAACAGTTGGGGCAATGCAATTAAAACTATTCTTATTTTATTTATTTATTTAAATTTATTTTGCCACCCATCTCATATCAAAACGAGTCTGGGTGGCTTATTTGTGGAGAGGTGCTGGGGAGTGAGAAACCTCCATATTAAAACCCTCTGTATCTAGAGTTGCCATAGAGAGTCTGGTGAAAGTATGGGAAAATGTGCATAAAATAAAATAGTGAAAATAACTCCCTCCCCATCCAAATTCACAGACTTCCAGAAATCTATTCATAGCTCGCCAGTGAAGAAACTCACTCCACCGTCTTATGGCATTTTCCTGACAGACAACACACAAAAAAAGTAAGGAATAAGACAATATAAAAATTCTTCTCACTGCAGACAAATTCGTTTTTATTTGCAACATTAAAAGCCCACATACTTGAAACAGATAAAAGAAATACGTTTCTTAGGAAATCAGTTGTTGTACTAGAAAATCGATTTAGCAGGAAAACAATCCATTGAAGGCATCCTTTTCTGAAAAAGGTACATTCATGCACACTAAAGCATACCAATATTGCATATTATATATTTAGCATTTACATTAGCCATACAGCATAGGACGTCTAATCCAGATGCATGGAGGCTGTGAAGATCTGGAATCAACAGGCTTCAACTGAACACTGACAAGATCGAGTGGCTTTGGGTTTTGGAGCCCAACAATTCTAGGATTGTATCATCTTTGGTGCTGGATGGGGTTGCACTGTCCCAGAGGGACCCCATACACAATCTGAGTGGCCAAATCAAATCTTTATTACAGTCAAAAACTAGCATAAGAAGGCTGGAGTGCAGTCAATTAAAAAGCATAGAAAATACATTAAAGTCTAAAAAATTATTGTTATAAAAAGCTTAGAGATATAAAACAGGAGAGAGAAAAAGAGTGATATAAAACAGATGTTTAAAAGGAATCTAAAAGGAGGGGTAAGAGCATTAGTTGAGTATAGGGGAACATAAATGCTAGTACAGGTAGTCCTTGATTTACAATAGTTCGTTCAGTGACTATTCGATCTTAAAACGACATTACAACATTACAATGACCATTGCAGCATCCTTATAGTCATGTGATTTACATTCAGATGCTTGATAACTGGCTCATATTTATGACACTTGCAATGTCTCAGGGTCATGTGATCATCTTTTATGACTTTGTGACAAGCAAAGTCAATGGGGAAGTCAGATTCACTTAACAACCGTGTTACTAATTTAACAACTGCAGTGATTCACTTAACAGATGTGGCAAGACAAGTAGTACAATGGGACAAAACTCACTTAACAAATTTCTCACTTAACAACATAAATTTTGGGCTCAATTGTGGTCGTAAATTGAGGACTACCAATATGTACCTGAACAGATAAAGAGTTTAAGATTTCTTTAAAAGTCTGGAGAATGTCTTTCTAGAAGGTCAGAAGAAAAAGTTATGTCTCTCTCAAGAGGAGAAACAGCTACTGAAAAAAGCAGTCTAGCTGAAAGAAATCCACATTGATTGGCTGGCTTGGGGCTACCAGTAGGCATTTTTCTCTTCTGTTCAAACAGTTTGGGCTATCCGTCTGCCTCTTGGTTTGCATTGCTGCACCATTTAGCTAGCAGCAAGTCCCATTCAACGGAGACATTTTAAGGTTACATGTTCAGAAACCCAATTATACACTACTGACGGTCGTGAAAAATTAAAGATGTTCATTCCACAGAAAAGTAATTGGAATCCTATGGTACCCTCTAAAATGGCCACCATTTTAGATGTATGGATTTGGAGAGGAGGGGGTTCCTGACTTTTTTCAGGCTTCTGCATGAGCCTGGGGGAAGAAAAAAAGGTCCTGTTGTTTTAACAGTCACATTAACTTTAACGAGAAGATTCCTTAAAGTAGAAGTATTCTTTCCCCCCAGGCTCAAACAGAAGCCTGGAAAAAGTTAGGATGATTTAACAAAAAGCAGAGCAATGCTGCACTTGAATGAACTCCAAAATATGTACGGCAATCCTTATTTATATATATAACATGTTATACAGGCAATCCTCGACTTACGACCACAACTGAGTCCAAAATGTCCATTGCTGAGCAAAAAGTAAGTGAGTTTTGCCCCATTTTACGAGCTTTCTCGTAAAATGAATCACTGCAGTTGGTTAATTGTTAGTTGAATAGTTGTTAAATGAATCTGGCTTCCCCATTGACTTTGATGAAAGGTGCTGGATTTGTAGAGTTTTTGTTTTCTGTTTCTGTTCTGTCTGATTTTGTTGAGGTTTATGGACACTCTCTCTTATACCAGATTTCAATGTTCTTGTATTTTCCACCTCTAAAGGAAGTGCGATGTAGCCATTAAACCACAAAAGTTCTGGGACCAAAAATGGTATATAGAAGCTCAGTTAGGCTGTAGATTGCTTATCCTTGGTAAAATCCTTCTTTGCCCATAAAAGCTACAACATTTAGGAATAGAAAATAATATTTGCAGGTCAGGGTTGAACTGCGGGTTCTTGGTGGTTTTCTTGCAGATGTTTTATTACCTAGTCTGGTAATGAAACGTCTGCAAGAAAACCACCAAGCTCAGCAAGTCCCAAGCCAGAGGTGGGCTGCACATACTTTAACAACTGGCTCGCTGAAAATGTGAGTGTGCGTGCACAGCCCCCTTCACTTTGTGTGCATGGCATCAGCGCTTGCGTGCGTCTGCAAAACCAAGGGAATTTCCTGCATGCGACAGCCAGGGTGAATAGATCGGGCGAGGTGTGGAATGCAGCTGGGCTGCGAGGGTGGGGCGCGCAAGCAAAAAGGTGACATATATAGGATGGGATAGTGCCTGGGAGGGTGGGCGAGCCCAACTGGTGGTCGTAACTACCGGTAAGGGTGAGCCAATGTGAACCGGCAGCAGTCCACCACTGCCAAGGACCCCACAATCAGGAATGTATTTTCATAACTTGTCAGAAAACACTGGTTTGGTGGGCAGAAATATATGCAAATATTGGGCACAGCGTCAGCCTGTCAATATCAAAACATCTTCAGTTTTTATGTTTGCCTTTGCAGGCAATGGTCCTGCAGGATGGGAATTATGGGAGCTGTGGTTGAACACATCTAGAGGTGATAAAATAGGAATAAATTACTTTAAACTATCCTGCGTGCCAAATGAGTAAAATAAACACACATCCTTTTATAACATATTCCGGCAGAAGCTCGTTTGAGCTGACTTGAAGTATTATTATTATTATGGTATTCCCAACCCATTAATATAATTAATACAATTGCAAAATTACAGTTCATTTAGACATGTTCTATTCTGCACTCAGCTAAAAATCCAGTGCTAAATAATTTAACCAGGATTTCTGGTTAATAATGACAAGAAGATGTTCCAAGTCACTTTCTGGATTTGTATGTATGCTTGCCCATGATAGAACTCAGTCCACAAGTCAACAAACAGATTAGCTTGTCACCAAAATTAATAAATTTCCCTGCAGTTTCTGAGCATCCGTGGCAAAACAGAACAACTTCAATTTTGTTTATTTTAGAAAGTTCCAGGACTTTTTCAAACAAAGCCTTTTTCTTAAGTCCCATTCATTCAACATCCTTATAAGGGTTGAAATCGTGAGGGAGCAAGTTGACACCGATGCTAAGGCCTCTTGGATCCCCAAGCAGGTGTCACTTAACTTTTCATAGACTACACTTGCACTGAACAGCTTCTTGCTTTGAGCCCCCTTTTTATATATATAAAAAATGACAGTGGTCTCTTTACCTCTTACATAGGCAGTGATTTATGACCTTCCTGTTGATAATGGCGCCGAGAGAGACATAAAGAGAGAAATGGTATAATGGTAAACCCTAGCTTTTGCAGCCCAGATCTGGGGAGCCCTACATTTTTATAGTACTTAAAATTCTCTCGCTGTGTCATTAAGAGAAAATAATAGCAACAACCACAAATAAAACAACATCCTCCACTAGTAAAGTGTTGTATGGCCCATAATAATTGCTATAGTGCCCTAGCCTGGATGGCATTTCACACCTTTACAGTCCACGACCTATTATAAGCTTTTCCCCAAAAAAGAAAGAAAAAAAAGGCAAGAAACAGATGGATTATTTCAGGAAGTCTTCAGAGAGATGCTGCTGCTTCCTTTTCACTGTTGCTACGGGTTACCATTTTATAAGCATTCATCAACCCTGATCTTCCAGAAGATCTTCCTCATCTTCATATTTCTACATTGCTACTGATTAAAACCTGGGGTGAGATGGCTCAATGATTAAAGACACTGAGCTTGTCAGCTGGAGAGCTGACAGCCCAGGTTCGAGACCTGAGCTCCACGCAATGGTGCGAGCTCCAGTTACTTGCCCCAGTCCTGCCCACCTAGCAGTTCAAAAGCATGCAAATGCAAGGAGCTTAATAGGTACAGCTTCAGTGGGAAGGTACACCTTTGGTGTATAGCCATGCTGGCCACATGACCATGGAAATTGTCTTTGGACAATGCTGGCTCCCTCAGCCAAGATACGGAGATGAGCACTCTGCCTTAGAGTTTGACTCAACTGGACAGGGAAACCTTAACCTTTACTACTGATTAAAACGTATTCCACGCCTTGAAAGGTAGAATTGCGTAGAAATCAAGCAGTGCTTAGACAACCATGACCTTTCACAACCATTCTGATGAACCTAGTTTGCTGAGGACATTGCCTTTTCACAAATTTAATTCCCTTTCTAATAGACAGATCACTTTCCTTCCTCACACATATCCCAAGCATCTCAATTCTTCTCTTTCAATAAATTTCTCCTTGCCTGAATATCCTTTTAACCCCCCCCTCCAAAAAAAACCTAACAAGCAACTACTTTTATGTGGATGTGATAAAATACACCCAGCAGCATTCACAATAAATGGCATCATTATAAAATGTTGGTATCCTAAGCACAGAACATACAAATACAGAAAATAGTTAAATACCTTCTCTTTGCACATATCTGATCTTAGAAACATTTTGCTCAAACATGAAACAGCTTCTCTTTGCGTGTATCTGATCTTAGAAACATTTTGCTCAAACATGAAACAGCTGAAATTTGTTTTAAACTCACCTCATCTTCCATTCACTCATTTATCCAAAGATGAAAATGGCTTATATTCATTAGCTTTGTCTCTCAGCTAGGTCTGCTCAGTTTCTTCAGAGTTTTGTGTGTCTCAGTCCCTGGGTTTCTTCCTTCCCCAGCTTTTCTAACACCTTCCACTGTGCCTTGCTTGCATATCAGGTCTATAACTCCATTGACTCTGCTTGGTAAGGCCCAAAGCATGTCCACATGGGAAGCTTCAGGACCTTTCAGAAACACCTAGCCAAAAACATGTGAAAAAAGACACCCATCCTTCATTCCTGAGCCTACTGAGGTCCCCCTGACTGTGTATATGTTAAATTACAACCCCTTCTGCTCTTTTTGAATGAGTATTGCACACAGGTGCAAGTAACAGCTGGAGGCTCCAGCAGATTCCATTTTTCCAAAGTATGAAAATTACAGAATTCTTTTAGGTGGGGGCTTTTCCTCCTCTCTATTTTGGGGATTGTTTCATAGATTTTCCATAGAAATGCCAAATATGTAAGAATGGAATGAGTGTGCATGTGAGAGTGTGTTTAGGTCACAGATGGTGAAAAAGGAGAGTTTTGTTACTTTCTAGAACTTTAAAAAAAAAAGGTCAAATCACAAAGAACTGAAGACTTGGGTTGAGTAACTAGGAACAAAAGCATAGATCTAGAACAAGGGTGTCAAACCATCATTAATGTATAGTTAGACATTTTAGTCTGGTTTGCTCTGAAATAGAATGGCAAATAGACAGGCAAGTTATATATATTGTTGTTTAATAATATCAAAAGTATTGTCAGTGGATGTAAGCTGTTCCAAGCAAAGTTGCCTTTTGCAATTGACTGACGAATTTGACAATGGTGTTCAAGTGGTGCTCCAGATGTTTTGGGATTGAACCTAAGGCGCCTATCACTATTGGTACTATCTTTGCTTTCTTTTGCCACAGTTGTTCTATTCTATTTGCTGATCGTTGTATTTCGTGATATTTTTTCCAGCTCTTTCTCTTTTGTTCTGCTGTCACCAGGTATTGCAGTGTTCACTATCAAAGACTTTTTTTGTCTTTATTGTCAACAATTGTTCCAATTGTTATTTTCTATTCTATTATTTTCTGTTATTTTGTTTGTTTTGAGGTCCCACCAATTCTTGCTTGCAAGCAAGTGGTATTACTTGCAGAAATTGTTTCTACTGTGTAATGCTACTGTTTGTAATCAGTCTGTGCAATCTTTTTTGCAATCAGTCTGCACAAACTTATTGCAGCAGTTTATTATTAAAAAGTTTCTAAGAGTTGGTTTTAAAGCCTTACTATCAATATATGTCAACTACCACCACTCTACAGGCATTAGTTATGAGTCATCACAACTGCACACGTGACAAGTGTAACCTGACTTTGGCAGACAAAACAATTTTTCAGCTCTACTCCTGCTAAACAGAGGCTTTGCCTCACAGGTCTAATCTTAACTACTGATTATGACATTTATCAGGTTAATCAGATTAAACTGCCATAAAAACTTCATTTCTTAGGTGAATTGATGTGAGAGGTTTTTCGCCATTTCAATAGGACTAAAGCAAGTTAATTCCAAATATTCAGAAAAAAATCTCTACAGATCCGCTTATAAAAGTAGCTTTAGCTATCACATCTTACTTCTTCATATTGGCTTTAAACACAATTTGCACCTCTACAACAATGATGTTGAACACATGGCTACTGTTGCTGTCATCCGTGGCATTTGGCCAAATTAACTATTGGATTTACCAGAAACCACTAATGTCATTGCTGCAGGAGTTTATTCCAGCCTTATGACTGTAAATACTGAGAGCAATTTTCACCTTTAAATCACCAAGCTATGTTCTGACAAATAAATAGGCACCAGTGGTAAGCCACAAAGAAAATGGGATTTAAGTTTAATGGTGACTTATAAACCCAGTCAACAAGTAGTTTTGCTGGATGACTCTTTTGAGACAAAAACATCAGCTGGGGAGGAGCCCAACTTCTAATATCTATCCTGTCCTGAAAATGATCTGTGATTAACTCACATTGTCACAGGAAGCTGTGCCATTTAATCGGGGTGCAGAGGAGTTAAGCATGAGCGTCTGGGTTGCTGCGTCCCAGATAGTCCATGAGGGCCTTGAACAAATTGCAACATTTATACCTAAACCTGGTGGTGAACTGAACTGAGGATAGAAGATAATATTTGTAGTTCAGAGTTGAATTGTGGGGTCCTTAGTGCTCTCTGAGCTTGATTGTTTTCTTGTAGACATTTCATTACCAATCTAGGTAACATCATCAGTGCTAGAAGGGAATGGGGTTTGCTCTTATTTTTATATACTAGTGGCTTGCCCTGTCAGTGTTGGTGGGGGTGTTCTTGATTAGGCTGTTAGAAACAGAGAAAACCAATGGCAGAAAAAGACTTAGTGGTTCATCAAATCTGCCCTTTGAGTTTGTTTGTTTTCTTTTTATTTATTGTTTTTAAATTTTATTTATTTATTTTAAACATGTGTTAAATGATGTACATGTGTTTATCCCAAGCGTATTTAAACGCAGTTACTGATGATTGGCCTACTACCTCCACTAGAAGTTGAGTTCAAGCTTCTATTACTCTTTCTGTGAAGACTTTCTAACATGACTTTTGAATCTCCCTCCTGTCAGTTTGAGGTCATGTCCTGGGTTGAACTGAAATGGTTTGTTTGATGGCTATTTGCATATCATGCCTTTCCTTCAGGAACTGAAAGCAGCAAAACAGCACTTCCTCCTCCCATTTTTCACCTCCAGCAACAATCCTGCAAGGTAGGTTTAAGTTGAGAGTGAGTGAACCGAAATCACATAAGAAAGCTTTAAACTACATCAATGCAAGAAACTGTCCTCAAGTAGGTTACACCCTCCATGATTCTTTTACACAGAAAGTATTAAATTCAACCTAAACTGAAAAAGGAGATAGCTGATTTCAGATGGATTTTTCCAAGTAAATAGGAACAAAGTGCTGAGAATGCTGAGACTAAATTACGTATTGCATTAAAAATATGTCAGTGGGCATTGCACTTGTCTTTCTCTTTTTCTCTTACCTACAGCATGAAGCGCTATGCACCGGGGGCCATATTGTGCATTCTTATCACACAAAGTCTTAAAAAATATATCTTACATTTTAAACATACCTACAAGTCCTTGAAACCCCAGCTGGTTTTCTGCCAGCTATCCCCCTAACCAAAGCTTACCAAATAATTTCTCCTGCTGAAGTAACTCGGCAGCGTGTTTGAAATTCAGATGCGAACTTGTATTTCTCTTGAAATGGCATCCTGGCAAATGAAAAGGGGATTAATTTTCAGTTCAATCAGCTCAGGCCCAATCCAAGAGGGAACGAGGTCCCAGTGGAAAATCGGCACCGAGTTCCTTGGCTTCCTGATTTGAATCACTTTGTTTTCCTTCCAGATAGAAGAGGGTGGGGGGGAGGAGGGTGGGGAGGAAGAAAGAGGAAAAAAAGGGAAATATAGAAGGGGGAGGAGATAGAATCTGGCCTCAAATTAAACATTTTCTCTTTAAGTTGTGCTTTTGAATCGGGCTCAGAGGAATGAGCTGGAATAATGTAATACCAGAGATTGAGGACATAAATGAGAAGCTAGGATAGTTACATGGGGAGAAGGCGAGTTAGAAATGTGGCCGGGGGAGAGAAAACAGGGCATGAGTGACAGGGTGAAAACAGCATCTGCAGCCCCAAAGAAGGAGGAGATTTGCTGCGTTTGATCTCCTCGGTCATTGAAACTTACTGATGAGTTCCACCGGGACCTTCCCGTGTCAACTAATTCTGGTGGGGAAATGACGGCAGGTGACATTAGGAACAAACACAGCATCTTCTCCTAACAAAAGCCAGCTCTGGTGTAATGTCTCTTACTCTCGTAGTATGGCCTTATGAAGTAATCCCACTGGCTAGTGTTGCATTTTGTTCCTTGGTTGTAGCAATAACTTCAACCTCCCAAGGCAAGCAAAAAGTGTCAGACCTGCGTTATCCTTCATCCCCACACACATGCAAACATGCACCTGTTCTCATGTGCTAGTGCTTTCTGATTTTACAGCATAGTGAACAAATTCTGCACCTTGCCCTTGTCAGAAACACTCTACTGAGTCTGAATGTGAAGACACACCATCAGTTAACAAAGCCCTCTTCACGGTTCCTTGCCTTCCTCTATAGCAATAGCACTTAGCACTTAGACTTATGTACGGCTTCACAATGCTTTACAGCCCTCTCTAAGCGGTTTACCTTCAGGTGCTTTGGAAAACAGATTGACCTCCCTCTTTGTTGCATCCCCTGAGATATTAGAACACTGCTGCCATGTCATCCCTGGTCCTCCTTCTCCTTAAACTAGACATATCCAATATCTGCAACCGTTTTTCACAGGGAAGAAATCAGGAGCTTGATGCCCCAATCTGTACAGCCTTTCTGGATAACGAAGCTTCTGAAAAAGGCATGTGCATTTAAAAGCATTTTTGGAAAGTGTGAATGTGGCATTTCAAATAGCGATGGAACTGTTGCTTTGAAATAAGACTTTTTAAAACTTTTTTTGTTTTTGAAATATCGTTCTCTCAGGTGGTCCATAAAATCTAAACCAGAGAAGAGAGAAAGAGAGGTTTCTGATATAGGTGGAATTGAGGACAGAGTGTTGGGGAAGGAGGAATGTCTATATGTTAAGTACATATTTCTGCAGAAAACATTTCTGATCTTTATTAAGACTGAGTGTCCATCAACAGTCAAAAGAATACATGGCACTTCTGCATATGTCTCCTAGGAAATACTGCAGAGTTTGAAGGAGAAGGAGCTATAGAACTGCCAGAGTTTTCAATCTCTTTCTGGCCACTTAATCTGCAGGAATTAACAGGTGAAGTTTATCAAAAGATGGAAATAAATGCTATCCCAAGGGTATCCACAGGATAAGGATAAAAACAGGCAAGATGTCAGGCAAACATATGCAAAAGGTACAGGGCTGATATCATGACTCCATAGGCACCATTTTGCCTGTTTCCACACATACACACATCACAAATTACACTGGGTTATTTAAAATCACAATTAAAGTTGATATCCCTACTTCCGGTTTGTGAATATCACTTAGAGTTGGTCACAACTAAAACAGCTTGTAAACCTATGTAAATAAATATGGTGAAAGCACCTAGGTCACAACTGGGTATAATTTCCTCAGATTTTATCACTTTAGATATATTTACTGATATAATTTTCCTCAACTGAAAGAAAATTAAGTTCACCTTAATAAAAAATCCCCAGCTGAGATTTCACATGAAGAGGGGAACAAGGCTGGGCAACTTTTCCTTCCATTAAATATTTGTGTGCCCCCCACCCCCCACCCCCCATCCAGAAACACAGACTGAAATCCTAGGCAAAGCACCAACTCTTGAGAGTTTTCAATGAACTTGCTCTAGGAATCCATGAGATCTTGCACAAGAATGCCCATATTGTGTTTTTGTGATTTTAGTACCTAAGATTTTATTTTTATTTTTTTCATTCACTGAAACGGTTGTTAAACCAGTTGCAGCCCACCACTGGAAATGCAGCAAGTTTGGATATATCTTCAGTACAATAGATGGTCCTCCTCAGAAGGTATTCCCCTTTCATCCTGGGCTCTGGGATTTTCCTCAAGCAAAGTCAGTGTCTTGCCATCATTTCTTTATACTATCTCCACCCCAATATGTCTGGATTGCCTATGGGATAGCTTACACAGAGGCTGATTTTTCAGAAGTCATTATTTCTTTGTCAAAAAAAAAAGGCAGATACAGGTAAAAAAAAGAAGAAAAGGAGCATAATGCTGACTATATGTCATTCATGGCTATCTGGAAGAAATGTCAGCTGATTCAGGAAGAGGAAGATGTGGATGTGTTTGGAGTACCACATAGCAGTGTGAAAGTGCTGATAATAATTTAGGAGGTGAAATTAATGGGTTTGCCTATTGATATGTCCCCTACATAAATATTCCTATAGATGACTGGGTCCCCGCTCAGGAGTGGTGCGGTGGCCTAGAGGTGGAACTCTCACCTCACAATCAGGAGGCTGTGAGTTCAATCCTAGGTAGAGGCTGATATTTCTCTCTATGGGCACAATGAGAATAAATCTGCTGAATAAAACTCTGCATTGGTGACAGGAAGGGCATCCAGCCAGTAAACACACAGCTCCATTCAGTTGCCCAGACTCCACCCCCAAGGGATTACGGGGGAAGAAAAGAAGAAGAAGAAGGAGAAGAAGAAGAAGAAGGAGAAGAAGAAGGAGA
>JANHFL010000593.1:445459-465128 GCA_032468155.1 Oxyrhabdium leporinum
CACCCCCCTGTGTTTGTGTGTGCATACACACACACACATACAGAGAGAGAGAGAGAGAGAGAGAGAGAGAGAGAGAGAGAGAGAGAGAGATATGGATTGCTAACAATGAAACACTAGTGGCACCTGCAGGCCAGGGGGCGGAAGTGCAGCCTTACATACAGCAACCTCCTCCTGACTCTGTGGTTTATCTCCTGCCACGGGCTCTCCAGCCCTATTGGGGCCCCTATTTAGCAGGCGGGGCCTCCTGCTTGAGCTGGTTTCTACGATCCAGCTTGCTCATAACCTGGGTGATGTCCACATTGGTGGCAGCTTCTCTAGCTTTGGCTTCTTCCTCCAGTTGCCTCAAGAGGATTGGGCTGGGACTGGAGCGCAGGTGCTTGCGGACAAACGGATTGTAAGAGCTGAACAGGAAACAAAACAAAGCCAGAGGGTTACTATTATGATCATTGTGACCATTATTAATTAACATATTTCCACTGTCTTTCAATAAAGGATGGAAAACTGCAAAAAGTGCCTTTCATGGATAAAAACAATCTACTACAGATTTTAGTTCACAAAGGATTATGCCTCTTAATACATTTGTTAGTCAGAAACAGTATTATCAGGACTCCTATCGTAAACTTATTTTTTCTCACAATGTCTACAACTAGTTTTAAGTTAATGGTGAATTATTTGTCCAACTGAATTCAGCATATGCCTCACTGTCTTGATGCAACCCAGTCTAAAATTAAAACATAGAAAGAGCAATTAAACTCAATTTGTAAAAAGTGGTTTTCATGAAAACATGGCCAGAATATCCAGAATTTGGGTGGGTTTGTGTAAAGCCCTAAACAGATGCATAAATTTTGGCCCTCATGCAAAAATGTTGGACTTGCATCATAATGTGAGCTTCATTACTTTTCCACCTATCTAAATATCTTACTCCAATATTTTATAGAAAGAAATGCTCCAAAATAGAAATGAGAAAGAAAATGAGCAAAACCCTTTTGTGTAAACAAAAAATATTATTTATTTAATTCTGAGGCAGATCTATTTTGTTGCTCATTGTAAATATTTATTGCAATAAATAACCCTGCCATAAGGATTATAGATACGTATTTCAGAAAGACGCTAGCCAAACAGTATTCTACAAGCTCAGTATTCTGCAAAACTATGGATAAGTATCTCTTTTGTACAGTTAATCCTCAACTTACAGCTATTCGTATCAAAGTTACAACAGCACTGAAAAAAGTGACTTATGACTGTTTTTCATTGCAGGCCAATTCTGCTGACTGCCAAGAGTCCGATTCTGACTGGCTCAAGGTGGACTCAGCCTTCCATCCTTCCAAGGTCGGCAAAATGAGGACCCAGATTGTTGGGGGCAATATGTTGACTCTGTAAACTGCTTAGAGAGGGCTGAAAAGGCCTGTGAAGCAGAATATAAGTCTAAGTGCTGTTGTCATTTTCATACTTACATACATACTTTTTATATTTATGACTATGGAGCATCCCCCATGGTCATAAGATCAAAATTTGGACGCTTGGCAACTGACATGTATTTATGACGGTTGCAGTATGCTGGGGTCAGGTGATTCCCTTTGGTGATCTTCTGACAAGCAAACGCAATGGGGAAGCCAGATTTACTTAACAAAAGTGTTACTTACTTAACAAATTGCAGTGATTCATTTAACAAGTATGGCAAGAAAAGTCATAAAATGGGGCAAAGCTCTCTTAACCATCTTGCTTAGAAATGGAAATTTGGGGCTCAATTGTGGTTGTAAGTTAAAGACTATCTGTACTATTTTAGTATGTAACACTAAAATATATGATCAATATAGTTGGATCTAGTTAAAAAAGTATTTCTAAGTCTTAGAAAGTTAAAGTTAAGTTCACTTAACTTGATCTTTAATGAGATCTTTCCGCTCCTATTATAGGTTGTGGAATATTGGGGAAATTACCATGGTTCTCAGAAAGCAGCTACTGTCATTTTTCACTCCTTGCATATTCTTTAAAAAAAAGTGCTTTGGAACATCCAAAACTCATCCAAAGCACATCCAAAACACACCCTCTTTGAAAAGGCATGTCTTTTCCAGACTCGCATGGCTCCTTCAGAAGCCAATTCTATCCCTCCTACCACGTGAAGTGGCTATGCCTGTCTGTAACTATCTTATGCAAATGATGTGAGTTAAACATATACAGGTTGTGTTTTATTGATATGAGACCACTTCCAAAGGTTACGAGGGGAGCATCTACGTTCTAATTCTATGACATCTTAAAAATGTAAAAACAACATATACAGGGGGGGAAAAGTGATTTTCTTTTAGGTAATTTTCATCTTTTTCTCTTATGAAAGTGCTGTAATATTAATATTTAAAAACATTTATTTATTATTACATTGAGCGGCCGCCCACCTCGCAGTTCGAGGTGACTCTGAGCAGCATGATATCTGGTTATCAAACTGGAAGTCAGGCATTTTTGCTCAGAGAAAGACCACCTTAAATTGTGCAACTGTATAAATAATAATCATTTTCCTTTAGCTCTTAATTTAAACCAATAATGAAGACATGTAATTAAACCTCAGATGACTTGCCTTTTCTTAACCACTTCTTGTGGTACAATTGCCTTGGACAACATTTCTTTGTATACCGGAGACTTTAAATAGCGACCATAAGAATCCTACTAGGGAAAAGAAAGGGAAATTGGTAGTTGTAGATTGCAAGCATCCTAATTAAAATCATCTCTCTATACAGCTGTTTAGGAGTCAAAGAGACTGGGACTAGAGGCATCAAGAGAATATTCTCACCAAGTAGCAAAATAAAACATCTCTTCTTAATGTTAAATATGCAGCTTGAAAAACCACTGTTTAAATTAAAGCTCATATGGTTAGAATTCACATACACACACACACAAACAAACGCGAGGCAAGGAAGATGTTTTCTCAGATGCTGAAATATCCAGCAGGAGTTGGGAAAGACATTGTCTATTGTTCTTGATGTTGTTTTCTATTGAGCATTGAATGCAGAGCTGCTGTTGCAAAATGGGGGGGCCATATAAATTGAGAAAATAAAATAAGTAAATAACTGAAAAATTGTGGTGAAAAAACATTTTCCCCAAAATAAGAAAATAAGGGCACCAGGTCTTATTTTGGGGGTGGGTGGGTATTCCACTGACTTACCTTGCAGTGGTGGCACCAACATTCCCACCCTGCGGGAACCTGCTGCTGGCCTATTTATTCTGCGGCCGCTTGTCGCCGCTTGCGTACATTGCCCCCAGCCTCTGTTTCGCTGTCAGACGCCTTCAGGAAAGGCCTCTGCAGCTGAGAAAAGGGTTCCGGATTGATGCACGTGCCCCTCCGGCCTCCATTTTGCCATCAGAGGCCTTCAAGGCCTCTGATGGTGAAATAGAGGCCAGAGGCGACATGCATGTCAATCCAGTCCTTGTCTGCAGAGGCCTTTCCTGAAGGCGTCTGACAGCAAAACGAGGCTGGAGGGTGCCACGCACATCAATCCAAGGCCTGTTACTCAGCTGTACAGGCCTTTCCAGAAGGTCTCTGACAGTGAATCGGAGGCTGAGGATGATGCGCACAAGCAGCAGCAACTGGCTGCAGAAGACGTGGTCCAGCAAGACAGGTGTCAGGATGTGCAGCTCTACCCTCCCCATTCCCCATGATAGCTTAATTTTTACCCTTGTGCCTCGCCCCAGCCCCTGCACCCCAGAGTGAGCGGGTTCTTAATTAGGGCATATATTTGGGGGTAGTGCTTATTTGGGCACACGTGTAAAAATCAAGCTAGTTATATTTTCAGGGAAACATGGTAGTACCCATAATAATAGACGTCTTGGGTGCAGTCCCAAAACAACTACAGTACTACTTGAACACTGTCGGCATCAACAAAATCACCATTTTCAACTGGCTACCGATGTGAAAGTACCCCAGACAGATTATGTAAGAATAACTGGATGAGTCATACTAATAATATATCAAACTTTACCTTTGAACAATTGGAATGCTGAGCAGACCATTTTTGTGTCTTATGCTGCTAAAACAGGTAGTCATAAGATGGAAGAGAGGAATTGATAATGGTATATTAAAATGTTCGGGTAACAACTTATTACGGTTGGTCACACGGTCAATAGAGTGTTTGGATTTGGCATTTTTACCCACCTATCAAATCCTTCCCAAGGACTTGGGATAGGCAGATGTTGCTGTTTGATTATGTTAAATGTATAGCAGAATGTAAGCTGTTCCAAGTAAAACTGCCATTTGCAACTGATGGATGGCGATTTTGTCAATGTTCACAGAGGGAGAGCTGGTGTGAAGGACCACAGTAAGGTGGCAGTTTCCTTTTCTGGAGGGAGCACATTCCAGAAAGGCACTGGGGTGGGATAAGATGCAGACAGTCCAGAGGTGAAGGTAGGAGACAGAGAAAGGAGTCTGGATAACCACTCCCCAGAACCTCCTAAGGTGTATCCGTTAGGATAATGGTAACAAAGATTTAGTCTGGCAAGATTCTGTCTGAAATGTGTAAGCAAATAAAGAATTGAACACTGACTGAATTGTTCTATATTGTTCTTGGGCTTAGCCTGATGTGAGTGGAAGTCTGTATTGCCCTACTGAAACCTGAACAGCCCTCAGACACCAGGTCAAGACATTGATAGCTTCACTGTGCCATTTGGGGTTGACAAGTAGAACTGAGTATCAGCAGAATACTGATAATACCGCACCCCAAACTAGCGGATGACCTTACCTAGTGATGTCATGTAGATGTTGAAGAGAAGAGGGGAGAGGATCAAGTCCTAAGGCACCCCACACAAGGGGCTGCGGATGCAATCTCTCCCCATTGTCTCCAACTGGAACTGACTACTGAGGAAGGAGACAAACCACTGGAACAGATGCCTCCCACTTCTACCCCAAAAACTGGTTTAGACAGGTTCTGTGGTCAATATTATTGAAAGCTGCTAAGGAGCACTTGATGTACACCCCATTGTACATCCCATTCTGGTTCTGCCAAAGGTCAACAATAAGTGCAAACCAACGTGCCTCTGTAATATGCCCTGGCCTAAAGCCAATCTGAAATGCTTCCAGATAATTGGTTTGTTCTAAGATCCTCTGAAACTGTCATTCAACCACATTTTCTACAATCTTTCCCAGAAAGGGAAAATTGGAAATTGGCCAATAATTCTCTGAGAGGGAAGGATCCAGAGCTGATATCTTGAGCAGGGGGCATAGCATTGCCTGTTCAAGGCTGGTGCGGCCATCCCCTCTCTCAAAGGGGCTGAAACCACTGCATGAACCCACCCTGTGTTCCCCTCCCCTAACGAGGAGGCTGGACTAATAAATATAAGGACCTTGTCCACTTCAATGCCCAGGACATCTCAGTTCTGAAAAACTGAATTTTCCTCTTGAAAAACTTATTCTTGTATGAAAGTCATTCATTTTATATAATGAAAATCACGCAGAATCAACCTCAAATTATCTTTCCTCACACAGAGATGCTCCAGTGTGTTCTCTTTGGAGCGAGCAACAAGGAAGAGGTATTTGTCTATATCTAGGTATGTGTATACAGTATATATGTTAGTATCCTTTTTGTTTCCTTCAAAAATATCTAGGTAGCTGGAATGGAAATTCAAATGGAAAAGCAAAATGACCAACCTTTTTCATAAGCATATAAATATGAGTCTGTGCAGCATCTAAGACATAACGTTGAGGGTTTTTGAGGCCCCTGACTGTAATGCCCATAGTGGTGCTATCAATATTAATCCAGCGTCTTGCTCCTGGGGCCAAGAAGGTTCTAAAATTGAAAATTATAAGGAGAAAAAATCTTTAATAAAATCAGGGAGATTGGATTTTTTCCCATCAGTAAAATGCTTTCTTTTTTGCTTTTTGAATATGAACTGATATTGCATGTTTCACATATTTCAAATATTATGTTGATAACTAATAATATACAGAATTAATATCACAGAAGATAACAACTATCGTTGGAACCTTGAAGTGTTTTTACCATCTCCAGCTGACATTTTGGTTAGGCTGTAGACTTCTTCAATGAAAAAAAAAATCACATTTAATGGCTAGCTGATCAAAAATAGCGTGGGATAAAATATCAAATAAATAAGACAAGTTTAGGAAAGAGTATAATACTGAATAATAGTCTGATACTATTAGCTTCTATTGTTGGACACAGTTCTTTATTTCCATTATGGTACAATATAATTATATTCTTAGACTGTATTCTCAACTGTCATTCCTTTCTTAATCACAGAATACAGAAATGGAACTAAACAGAGCAAGAAAAGATACTAGAAAGATTTCAAAGTAGAATATGCTTGCTCACTTGTAAATTTCTTCTGCTTTTTCTTTTGCTTTGGATTGATCTCCATACTTCAAATCTTCACAAGCTTCCCAAAATCCCAGATTCTCACCTGAATTAAACAGGAAGAAGAAACGGCATCTTATTTATTAAATTTATACACCCCCATCTCATTACTGAGAGTGACTCTGGATGGCTTTTTATGATATCAACTCTTGTAAGACAATATTAAAAACAGAATAAAGTAGTCTAGAGTGACCATACAAAGACCATGAACAGAGTTCTAGAACATTAGCAGATTTAATTTTTCTGACTTCACTCTCCAGATTAAAAGAAACAATTTCCCATTACCCAAATGCTATAAGCATGGGAATTATTTTCCCTGGTATATGGCTATCATTTTACACCTTTTTTATTTATGAAGGCCCCAAACCAGGGGGATTTGTAAAGGACAAAAATTAATGATTTGAGCGATTTTACTAAACCACAAAAATTCTGTTGGGCCTCAAGGATATAATGGCTTCTCATCTCATAGACAAAATCTATAATAAGTCATAGTTTTATTCTTATTATGGATAGCTGCAATGTAATCCGACATCACCTTACAAATAATTAAGGGATTAAATCACTTTCTGTACATAAAATTTCTCTCAGCTTGCTATGGATGATAACAGTGACTTCAGACTGTATAGAACACCTTGACAAGTGGAAAAGCAGGTGCATCTTCATACCTACCACTAAATTCCTTCTTCAGGAACAGCTGGAAACTCTGACGTCCTTTGGGGTCCTTCATCAGCTCACTAAAGTTTAAGGCCCATTTCTCTACCCGTACCTTGGTGGGGATTTCTACCCTGCCAAAAGAGAAAAAGTCTCCTTTAAATTAAAATTGAATTCATGGACCTGCCCACGTGTTTATTTATAAATAAACAATGCTGTTTCTCCCTGAAATCAATTCTTCTGAGATTTGTCTATTTCGTTTTGGGTTTTGACAGAACCTAAAACTCTGCCTGTCCTTCCTTAGCAAACTTGTATTCACACATGAGTATCTTGACAGCTTTCGATTGATTTTTCCTCTGACTTCTAATGTACTACAATCTGGACAAGTCATGACATTACAGATAAGTATCCTTCAGGTCAAGCTTGACTCATAGTTAACTACAGGGACATGGAACTATTATTTTCTTAATAGAAATGTGGTTTTCTTAGCTCAAAACAAAAATGGTTTCCCATTTTCTGACAACAATTTTCCAGCTTCCCAGCCTAATCTATATTCTGTGATAGTACCCAAGCAGTATCTAGACCCATCTTTGCTTAACTTTTTCAAGATAGACAAAGTTAGCTAGGAATTGCCATCTGGAATAGCCAGTGATTATGCACTGTAATATTTATTAGGATCATAATAGAAACATATTTCCTTTTAATTCACACAATTTTTTTCACTTTGCTTGTTAATTTTTATTTTTTTACTATAGATAAAGCATGGATCCAAATTACATTTTGGAGAATACACACTGTTTGTGGTGGCATCTGCAATATGCATTGATAAGATCTTCCCACAGATAAGCATTAAAATTGCTCGTTCTAAATTATAACATAAATTTAGAGTTTACATTTGTCAGAATGTTTATTCAAATAACAAATGTCTCCTCTCCTTTCCAAAGGTGTAGCCTTTGGAACGAAAGATATCACCAAGGATGATAAGGCCCTCAACTAAATTCAATCCTTGGCTCCTTAAAGATTTCAGAGGTAACTGACTACTTCTATAGCACTCACTATTTTATCTTGTTCATTCTTTTCTTGGCTTCTGCTTGCTAAAGCAGGCAGAAAAATAGGAAACCAGAATATGAAAGAAAGAAGCACAACAGCGCCTTCTTCCTTTGCCTTTACACTAGAGCAGAAATATCTCTTGATAAAATCATGTAACCTTCTCCACCTTCACCTTAGTAAGCAAGAAGAGGTGAAAGGTAAAGGTTTCTCTGTCCAGTTGTGTCCAACACTAGGGCATGCTGCTCAGCTCCATTTCTTGGCTGAGGGAGCCAGCGTTGTCTGAAGACAATTTCCAAGGCCATGTGGACAGCATGGCTATACCCCAAAGGTACACACAGACATTCATAAACTGAAAGTTGCTCTGATACTAAAACTGGACTGGAAGACATCCAAGATTCCTTCCAACTCTATTATTCTGTTCTGTTATTCTTGTTATGATTGAGTGTAACCATCCCATCAAGCCCAAAAAAAGTCTGGAATGGTATAGGATCTCCTGCCATGGGCAGGGCAGGGGTTGAACTAGAAGACCTCCAAGATCTCTTCCAATCCTATTATTCTATGTTCTAAAAGAAAAGAAAGGGAAAGGAAAAGCAAGTAAGAGTCGATGTAACTTGGAAGCTGAAATAAACGCTATACTTACAGTTTTGCATTGAGTTCCCAAAAATCCACATCATCAGAAACCCAAGGGTTGCTGGGTAGGCATCCTGAGATTATAGGGTCGTTGGAGCAGAACTGTTCACAGTACTTCACTATTCTGAAAGTATTAGAGATAAAGATACAGGGAAACATCTACATGCAGTTATTAACCCAGAATAAATAGATGAATTAACATTATTCACATCTCCAACGACATCCCAGACAGAACATTTCATTGCTGATATGATAAAAATAGTAACACCTGCTGTTTTCTGTCTAGCATATTATTAATGTGCCAGTGATTACCGTTCCTGTATTGTTTGTGGGGTTAAGAGATATGGAACTCTCCAAGAAACTGGCGTCAAAAGTCTAATTATACTACGCTTGAGTCTCTGCAGGTAGCAGCCCTTGGCCAACCTTATCTGGATTCAGAAGTTAGACATGTTTGGGCCTGATTACTATGCTTATTACATGGCACATTCTTAGTTTTTTCCACTTTGGAATGATACAGTGGAGCAGATGTTTGAATGGATGCCCAAACACCAAAGCATCAGCCATAGAAAGCTTGCACGATAGAGAAGAAAGGATCTACCTTACTTTTATCCCAGATACAACACTTCTCTATGTAGAGGATTTTTGTTTTGGCATGGGAAGTAATTCAAACATGGGATTCCTCATTTGCTGTTTGAAGACTAAGAACTGATTGCACCAAATAACTTTCCTAAACAAGTTCACTGAGCACTGAACTGTTGAGCATTGGGTTTCTATTGGCAGATGCTTGGTCTGACAGATATTCAAGCCCACCTTACATTTTTAAGACAGTCAAACACCTGGCTAGAATTCTGACATTGATATGCTGTAGTTCAGGAATGCAACTGGGATTTTCTATAAACATCTTCCAAAGTACCTTCCAGCAATACTTGCTTATAAAAGCAATAAACCCTAGCTTTGGTTTTTCTGCAACTCTATGGTAATTTCCTGCTTACAGATGTTTCGGATGAAGATGATTATGTCCACAGTAGTGCATATAAACTGCTTATGCACATAACTCCTGGGACTGCAAGATTACATCATAAAGAAGAAATAAATTAGTTTAGAACATAATGTACAATAAATTCAAAAAAGCTCCAGTAATTAAGTCCCTCAAGATGAAATATACTGAAGTTATAGAAAAGATAAACAGTACAAAAATGCTAGTATTTTCAGTTATCAATCCCAGAACAATTAATCAGATTTACAGATTTTTAAAAGGAATTAAATACAGGTAGAGCTTCCCTGGCCAGCGTTTGATGTGTGAAAAGGATAATATTGTGGTTAAAAAACTAATTTTAAATTATAGTAGAAATGAGAAATTGATCACGTAGGAGGAATTCATATACAGATATAACAAACAAACATATATAAGCTTGGTCCTTTTAAAACAAGAATTTCATGGACACATTTGGAAAATGTCCCAATTGCTCTAAAATGGATTATTATTCTATAGTGCTACTATTCAATAACTATTTTTTCAACAGGTTGGTGGATTGGAAATAATGCTAGTTATGAGTCAGAAGAATAAGTAAATAGTGGAAATCTGAGCATGGTTTATCTTTCAGTGATAGGCACCCCCTACAAACTCACAACTATGAAACTGGAGTTCCTGTTCAGAAGTCTAGTTGTAGAAAGCATGACTGTCCTGCTTGTTAAAAATCCCAAAAGGAAGTTACAAGATTACAACTATACACTTATGACTACTGGGAAACGTGGGAAGGAAACCTGTGAAGGGAAAGAGGGATGCATACATTTGTGTTAAAGCCACTTAGGAGCTTCTTTGGATCAAAGTGTCCAAAACATGACTTGCACCCTCACAATTACATTACTGCAACACATTTTAGATGGGGCTACCCTCAGTAGTGATTCAGAAAGTGTAGTTGGTACTGACTGTTGACAAAGGAGAAAGTCCCAAAGATGCTTTTTCAAAAGGCAACTGGACTTTGTGTTTTTTTCTTGAAGATGTTTTACATCTCATCCAAGAAGCATCCTGAGTTCTGACTGAATGCTGGGGAATGAAAGGATTTATATTTATTGCAGTCATCTGGTTGTTAGCACTTTGAAGGTGGGTCATTAGCTCTCTCAGAGTCATGGAGAGACGTTTAGCGATTGACAGTTGTTACATTGGTTGACTATAAACCAATTCAATCCCAATTTTACCTGTGTGCCTTCTTTCTGAGAGGGCCTGAGAGGGCCTTCGTCAAGTCCCTGACTGAGTGAGGTTAAAGGGTTGGGGCCCAAAGGTGTGCTTTCTTGGTTGAGGCCCCTTGTTATGGATAACCTTGCCTCCTGAAATTAAGGACAGCCCACCCATCTTCAGGTTAAGTTTCACAAAGCAGCAAAATCCTTCATATTCTGGTAGGTTTCAGGGAAAAACAGTAGACCTGAATGCTTTTGTTACTGATGTATTCGTTTCTAATATTGATTGTAGCATACAATCCATCCTAAATTGTGAGAAGTTACAGTCATAGAAAAATGTTAAGATGGACAGATGATGAGACAGGATATGTGTATATGTGAGGTAGGGATATAAAGTATGTTTGTAAATAAGAGACATAGAGAAGGGGAGAGAAGAAGCAAAAGAGTATCTGAAAATGAAATATCGAAACTTATACTGTTCTCACTGAATTAAGTTCATTAATACTACAGTAGTGTGGCTTTCTTAAGCCACCACATCTCATTACTGAATTTGTACAGTGTATCTGTTCCTTTGGGCATTCTTAATCATAAACTCCTCTGGATGAAGCTTAAGTATCATAGCAAACCTTTTCTATGTTTAAAAAGATAACATCTGGCTAAATCGCTTGATCAAAAGTATTGGTTAAAAGATATACAAGATGTCAGAACTTACCCTCCCAGAGAGACAGATGACTTTGTTGCAGTCTTCATGAGGGCATGTTGAAGGTACATGATCTGTAAAGGCAGATACATTGCATAGATTAGAAGAACAGCAAATAATTTACTTCAAGCTTTATTCACTAAGAAATGAATTCTTGAAAGAGCGGGTCACACAATGTTATTGTTCCATAACATTGTGTGACCCACTCTTGCAAGAAATAGCTGCCCAGCAGGCAGATTTCTGAATTGTAGTTTAAGTCTTGATGGAGTTTATTGTATTGGAAAGAGAAAAGATAAACTGAAGAGACATTTTAGTACAAGCTCATTTCCATCACCTGCCATCCCTGGGCCATATTATTCCTACAAAGACTTCCACTTAAAAGACAAGAGAAACAAGAATGGCCATAAAATCAACGTGAGGATTAGACAGGTGTATATAGCCTATTTGGAGCCACAACAAAAGCATTAACTTAAGCCTCACACGTGGAGGGACCAATTCAAAAGATACTTTGGTTTTGAAATGATTGCAATGACAAATAATAGTGCACTGAAGTGAGTGAGGAGGAAGGATGGGGCTTAGTTGAACACTCAGCCCTCAGCCATTTTGGTATATTACAGAGATCCAATGACTTTGTGTAAATGACACAGCATCAATGCGCTCAATGTGATCATTTGAAAACTGGAAGCCAAGAAAGAAGAAATCAAAAGATTGGTTTTAATGTCAGGCAGAATACAGGTAGACCTCAACTTACAACCATTTGTTTAGTGACCATTTGACGTTACAATGGCATTGAAAAAAGTGACTTATGAGCGTTTTCCATACTTACAATCGTTGCAGTATCCCTGGGGTCACATGATCAAAATTCGGACACTTGGCAATCTTTATGACATTTGTAGTGTCCTGACTCCTGGGATCATGTGGCCCCTTTTGTGACTTGATGAGTAAAGTCGATGAGGAAGCCAGATTCACTTAACAACTATTACTAACTTAACTGCGGTGATTCACTTAACTACCATGGCAAGAAAGGTCATAAAATGGGGCAAAGCTCACTTAACCACAGTCTAGCTTAGCAGTGGAAACTTTGGGCTCAATTGCGGTTGTAAGTCGAGGACTACCTATAAAGGGATTAATAAGAACCGAATACGGGCATCTGCGGGGGTAGGGAGAGGAGAGAGGTGATGAAACAAGCGCCAGCCTGTCGTGTGATGCCAATACTGTGATTTGTGCAGGCATTGCTACGCAAGTAACACATTTTGTGACATGGTGTCGCCATGTCTGTGTAGGGAGTTTGCCTTGGGGAAACAAGGCAGAAGTGATGTTTGCAAAAATATGCTTTCAGCCCAGGAAAGAGAGAAAGCATAAGAAAGAATTCAGCTGAGCTTTCAAGATTCTCTTAACCCAGCTTATACCAATGAACCAGCCAGATTTGTGGAGTTTCTTTCCTGACCTGGACTACCTAGGAGAGCTGAACACTTTGTCATCACTCTGATGCCACTCTGATGGTTTGCTATGGATGCCCACGGAAGCTTGTAGTCAGTTATTAAATGATGTACAATTAAATACATGCACGGTGGCGCAGTGGTTAGAGTGCAGCACTGCAGGCTACTTCTGCTGACTGCCGGCTGCCTGCAATTTGGCACTTCAAATCCCACCAGGCTCAAGGTTGGCTCAGCCTTCCATCCTTCCGAGGTGGGTTAAATGAGGACCCAAAATTGTTGGGGGACATAGGCTGACTCTGTAAACCGCCTAGAAAGGACTGTAAAGCACTGTGAAGCGGTATATAAGTCTAAGTGCTATTGCTATATCATTTACTATGGTCAGAGATGGAATTGGAATATTCTACCTTAGGCCATATCATTTCATAAGCCATTCTGAATGGATGCAAGAGAGGAAGGAACTAACTGGAGGACCTCCCAGGATCTTACTTGCCTCCTGACAGCAGTACCGGTAGTCCTCGACTTACGACCACAATTGAACCCAAAATTTATGTTGCTAAGTGAGAAATTTGTTAAGATTCACTTCACATGATTGTTAAGTGAATCTGGTTTCCCAATTTTGACTTTGCTTGTGAGAAGGTTTTGCAAAAGGTGATCACAGGACCCTGTAACCCTCATAAATATGAGTCAGTTGTCAAGCATCTGAATGTAGATCTCACAGGACCCTGCAACCTTCATCGCCTGGGATGCTGCAACAGTCCTAAGTGTGAAATGTCACTTTTTTTCAGTGCCGTTGTAACTTTGAACGGACACTAAATGAACTGTTGTAAGTCAAGGACTACCTGTACATTTTGCGACTGATTGATGTTCTGACAGATCTACCTGGTTGTCTCCTAACAACCCAAATTCAAAGTTCTGACCTTTACCCTCCTGCGGTTACGTGACCAAACTTCGGGCACTAGGCAACCTGGCTGCATTTACAGCTGTTTGCAGCCTCCCATGGTCATGTGACCGCTTTTATGACAGCTGTGCGGAAAACCAGCATTTGCTTCCAGTTTTCGGCAAATCAGTGCCCGTAGTGAACCATTACTGGTTCATTTAATAACTGCGATGATCTGCTTAACAATTGCCATAAAAAGGTTATAAAATTGAACCACTTCCCATCATCCGTGATGAGTTATGACTATGATGGACAGGCTCCATGACATTCATAATTCAAGGAGTACCTGTCTTCAGTCTGTCTAAAAATGGAATTTGCAGGTTATCATTTTATTCATAGATTAAAACAAAAGCAAAAAGACTGTCAAGATTTTAACGTGTTCAAAAGGGGATTCTTGACAATCTCGCTAAGATCTTTATATGTGCTATAAGTATTCATGCAGATTGTATTTAACAATATATATTACAACAAATTACAATGAATTACCTCTGTCCTATATACATCAATTGTTTTTTTCTGTAAAACAAAGAAACACTGGATTAAAAAGAGTATCACAGTCTGTTTGACAATTAAAGCAACATTTAGATTAGCATTGATCCACTTCATCTAGTATAATGTGAAGAAATTCCAGGGACTGAATGATTTTACGCTTATTTAGTAGATGTGCTTGTGTGTGTGTGTGTGTGTGTGTGTGTGTGTGTGTGTGTGTGTGAATTTAATTAAAGATTTATTAAAATGTAGCTAAAGAAGACTCATTTATGAGATACAAAATATATTATTCAACATTAATGAAAGGCAACAGGAAACAATATATTGCAGCATATAAATATTGTGATTAAACAATAGCCGCTGTGGTAATGCTATGATGTAAATAGCTCCAATTATGTTATATGACCTCTGCCAGCCAAGCCAGGGATTGAAGGCTAGAAATTAACTTCAGGCTGTTTGTGCCTGCAGTTCCCCTTTGAAGTATCATGCATGTCTTTGTCTGAAATAAGCTGATGGAAAAGGAAGGCACAGACTTTCAGGAAAATCCCTAAGTTTTGTGGAGGTCCTTTTGGTTCTATGAATCTCAGTCAAACAATCATTAGATCACATTCGGCAAACACACATACAAGTTATTACAGGCATGCAAATGGTACAGCATAAAGTCTGGATACCAATTTACTGTCCTTTATTGCTTTAAAATTATTTTACCAGAGGATGCATTTTAAACAGAAGGGCAATTGGGGGAAGGTCCAAAGTAAATATCCTCATACATTTTTTTGGCCACTTTTGCATTACAATTTTTCTCTTCTTTTTGCATGAGATTCAAATGCATCTCTACTTTTAATAAGAGGTAATTTTTCACAAGCTGATACCACAAGATGACTCTGGGCCAGTTGTTCTCTCTCTGCTTTGCCTACTTTCCAGAGTGCTTATATGGGCATAAAATGAGGGTGCACATCACCTTGAATTCTCAGAGAAAATACATAAATAAAAAACATGTGTTTTCAGTCCAATCTATAAAGGGTCATTTATCACATGTACAACAGCATGCAACTTAGTCATAGGTGAGGTTTATTTAACTCCATATGATCTTGGCATTGCTGGATACTAGAATATTCAAATACTACTAACAGAATCAAATCTATATGCTGTATTTTGCTCAGAAACACAAGCTCCAAAGGTATGAGCACTTTTCATCAGAAAAGTGCCAGTGAAGGAAAAATTTAATTTCAGTTACCCAGTATTGCAATCCCAACTGAAATCTGGGCCATCTTTAAACTTTTAAAGGCATCTAAGCACAAGTCCTCCTAAAATCTTGTTATATTCATGCATTGTTAGAATCAGATGTTGCTTCATGCTACTATGCTATTATTGTTTTTAGCTTCTATCTATACTGGAAATATTTAAGAAATCCCACTTTTTAAAAAAAAAACAAATGTTAGGTACCTAACAATGAGAAAATAGCAAACAGAAGTCTTTGAAACTGCACCCTACAGGTTATTATTGCCTCTATTGAATGTGAAGGTACGAATAGCACTTCCGAAAAATTGTGTTATACAAGAAACAGGGTTAAAGAAAGTACAGATGAATTTTGGATACATTTGCTTATTTACTATCACCTGGTACTATTTTATTATTGTAGATAATGCATTATAGAATGGTATGATAAATCTGCGGCAGGCGAGTTAAAACATAATTTAAGAATACAGTATCACAATTAATGATGAAGACTTGCTTGGAAGCTATTATTTTTCTTGCCAATTTTAAGGGTCACTTCTCAACAGATTCAGGGAACAGCTTTGTAAACAAACACCAGCAAGTTCATCCTTTATCAGTAAAAAGATCTACCTTGTTGCTTGTATACAGAAAAGACACTAGAAATCCGCCCCCATGTCTTAGGAAGATAAATCGGTTTTAGTGGGAAATAAGTTGTAGACATTTCAGTAATCTATCTACCTTGTAATCTATCTACACTTAATAAATCTTATTAAGATTACAGATTACAGATTAACAGAGTTGGAAAGGACCTTGTAGATCATCTAGTCCAACCCCCCGCCCAAGCAGGAGACTCTACACCATTTCTGACAAATGGCAGTCCAATCTCTTCTTGAAAGTCTCAAGTGATGAAGCTCCCACAACTGGGTGATTCTGACGAGTGATTCATGCTTGGAAAAGGATTATTTTTGCTATGAGTCAACTATCCAAGAGCCACATATCAATAAGGATATAAACAAAAGGAAGTCTAAAGATGCACAAGTTGAAACTAGTAAGTGTTTCAGGAAAGGCTGCCTGATGGTTCCTGTCAACGAGCTTCTGGCTGTGTCATTGCATAAGGTTTGCTGGGAAGACCTGTCTCCAAAGGAATAGGAAACTGTTCACTCACACTCAAGACAATAAAAGGGTGTGCCAGGATGGATGCTGCATCTGCATCTTGCTTATGTAAACTATTTCATTAGTTAGGACAGTTTCTTATTCCAATAGACAGTCTACGATTACAATGAAATTCCAACTGAGTTCCAGCCCATCAGCAAAGACAACATGGAGGCTAGTACACAGGAATTTTTTTAAAAGCTTCAAATGTTTATAAAGCAGATGAATGAAAGTAGATTCAACCCTCATCTCAGTTGATTTCCATTTCCCAGGTTTAAATATCTAGTAATGTATAAGGAGACCTGAATAGGATGAGATTCACATTAAAATGACAGCACATTAGTCTTCTATAGGACAAGCAACCAAGTACTTCACAGAGAAGGAAGATCATATATATCGGAGAAAAAGAAACTAGAGAGAGAGAAAACAAAAGATAGAAAGGAAATGGTTAATTAACTATTTCACACATAATTTTTTTATATTTTCATGTTTATCTTTTGCCTATCTAAATTTTTTCAAAAAAAAGAAAAAAGAAACAAGCACACACTTTTTATACATTCAGTAGTTACTGAATCAGTTATATTTCCTATTTTAAACTGCTATTTTTCTCTTTTTTTCTACCATTTTTTTCATCAACGCATTACTGCATTGGTTATTTATTTTTTGTTTAGAATTAGTCTAAATGCAATCACTGATTTCTGTGATTCCCTACAAACTTAGATCTGACTGTTGAGCATAATAAAACTCCCAATGACCAGAACTGAATCTAGAAATTTACAAACTTTTTGCAGCTTTTTTAGTCGTCCGTACAGTGTTGGCTGGCATAACAAAGGGATCTCCCCTACTAAGGGAAGAGCTGAGATTTTGAAAGGACCGAAAGCAGTGAGGATGGGGAGAGGCGTTGAAGGGAAGGTGCGGTGAAAATTATGCCACTTGCATGTCTTAATGAATCCAGGGTTAGGATTCAGTGTACCTTGCCTTGGTGATCTTTTTCCTTTCAAGATCCTTGTGTCGATAGATCCTGCTTCTCTTTTCAAGAAAGGCTTATCAACCTCCTCCTCTTATACGGAAAAGCTAAGTCCTAAACTCTTGCATTTGTGTCTTCTCTTCGGTCTCCATGGCAACAAAGCCCACTTGCTGCTGTGATTCCCTGCCTCTGAGAGCTGCAGTAGTTGGGAGCTTGATTCATAAGAGAGTTCTGTTAGCCTTGCAAAGCATCACATGAAAACAATGCAAGGATTGTCTTGAGGGGGTCTTCAGTTGGATGCAAACCAAGCATCATCCAAGCCTCACCTTTGACAAGAGTTCCACTGACCTATTAGTATCTCTTCAGCTGCCAAGATTTTCTATCTCCCTCATTCCTCCATTCTCTGTAGAAAGCTCCATGATGTGAATGGCATAGCCTGCCCAGCAGTATTATACAAATCAGATATATAGCTGAAATTAGGTACAAGCTTAGAAGGGCTTAATTCTCACAGAGGTCTGGATGCAGTCCAGATCAAACTAATAGGATTTCCATTTCTATAAAATCTGTTGTGTCTTATGAACACATCCCGCAGTGGAAAGCGAAGGAAGGAAAGAAGAAAGGGAGGAAGATAGAAAGAAAACTAAAAACCCTCTTGCAGAGAAAAAAAAAATCTTTTTTTTCGAGGTGAAAAATATACTAGAACCTTTGTTTACATCAAGCTGAGTTTGCGTGCAAGATTTGCTTACCGTTCCAAAATGATGATGATCTATAATGAGATCTCCCATCTATTTACATTTTGATTTTTGACAGTCATTGGAGAGGTTGCAATCCACCCTGAGTTCCAGTGGATGGCCAAATATTTTGAATAAAGGTATTAAAGGTATAAATGAAATAAAAATGTTTCATTTGATATGCCTCACCCACAGTACCATTTGAAAAAAGGATTAACTAGTCTTTCTCATGAAGATTGATTCCTGCCACTCCTAAGGATCTGTTTAAAAACAAAAAAGCCACCACTCATTCCATGAACATATATGAACGTTCAGCAACAGTATGCTACTGAACCCATTTGTATGATAAAATTAATTACAGTGTTAAGTTTATAACTCTATAATTAGAATATCATTAAAGCTTACCTGGTTTACCTTATTTTCACAGGGATCTGTCGCTCGATCCAGCCCATAATCAAGTGTGTCTTGCATTCCAGGCTATAATATAGAAACAAAACAAAATGTAACAAAGATGTATTTATGCCATATTTTTTTAACATTAATCCGTATAGAGGCAGTGCTTGACTCACAACCCTTTGTTTAGTGACCGTTCCAAATTATAACAGCATTGAAAAAAGTGACTTATGACCATTTTGCACCCAACTGACCTTTGCAGCATCTCCATGATCATGTGATCAAAATAGATATGCTTGGCAACTGGCATGTATTTATGACGGTTGCAGTGTCCTGAGGGTCATGTGACTCCCTTTTGCAACCTTTTGACAAGCTAAGTCAATGGGGGAGCGAGATTCACTTAACAACCGTGTTAGTAACATAACTATAGTGATTCATTTAATAACTGTGGCAAGAAAGGTCATAAAATGGGGCAAAACTCAGTTGCAGTGTCCCGAGCGAAAACTCACTTAACTGTCTCGCTTAGCGACAAAAATTTGGGGCTCAGTTGTGGTTGTATATTGAGGACTACTTGTAAAATAAATAAATATAGCCACAGTAATACATGGGCCATAAAAGATGCAGTAGCACATGTCCCTTTGCTATGTATCAATGCTATGAAATATATCCATTGCTGCATTTGGTAACTCCATAAACAGAAGCATTTTTCTACACGGTTGAGCAAAATCTGGGCAAGGGAAGTTGACTCATAACGGGGGGGGGGGGGGGGGGGGGGGGGGGG
>JANHFL010000593.1:479480-505422 GCA_032468155.1 Oxyrhabdium leporinum
AGAAAGAAAGAAAGAAAGAAAGAAAGAAAGAAAGAAAGAAAGAAAGAAAGAAAGAAAGAAAGAAAGAAAGAAGATCAATCAATCATGTTATAGGGTGCTAGTAAATGGTTCACTTGCTTTTGGGGAAATAGATATATTAGAGAGAGGTAGGTCATCTTGGATACTTTATAAGTAGGCAAGACATAGCTCATTTTGTTAAGCCACCACATTCATAATTCCAAATAAATTCAGGGGCTCAAAATGGGTGATTTCATTTCAGCTATTGCAGTCATCTGAGGAAAAAACAAACCTGTATGAAATACAGGTAGTCCTCAACTTATAACCATTTGTTTAGTGACCATTTAAAATTACAAGAGAACTGAGAAAAGCTACTTATGACAGTTTTTCACCTTTATGACCATTGCAGAATCCCTGTGGTCATGTTATCAAAATTCAGATGTTTGGCAACTGGCATATATTTATGACAGTTGGACTGGGATCATGTGGTCACCATTTGTAATCTTCCCAGCTGCCTTCCAAGAAACAAAGTCAACGGGGGAAACCAGATTCACTTAAGAACAGCATGATTCACTTAACAACTGCAGTGCAACAACTGCTCAACAACCATGGCAAAAAGATCGTAAGGTGGGGCAATAGTCACTTAACAACTGTCTTGCTTAGCAACACAAATTTTGGGCTCAGTTGTGGTTGTTAAGTCAAAGAGAAAGGATAAGAGTATGAACTACGAAAAGAAAAACACCTGTTATCTGGTCCTATTTTGGATTCTAACCAAAATAATTGTGCCAGTTCCCAAATGATCCCTTGGCCTAATAGTAAATTGAGTTCTATGGTCTTTTTAAAGTCTTTAGTGGTTATGGTGTCTCTACTGATTTAAAGCTACTTGCTTTTTGACCAGACAGAACCCTTTCCTTCTGATTTCCAAAGCACATGTTTTGCTACATTGAGTTGTTAAAAGATGAACTCTGCCTTGGGCTTCCAGCTGAAAAACTAAATCATAATGCAACATATGGGGAAATGTGAATTAAACTGTATTCTCTCAACAAGGTGACTCACTGGGAACATAGTATTTCCTCTACAAAAGAAAACAGTAGGTTAGCCAGCAGTCATGTATTTCAACTAAAGAGTTACTTGGAGATTAAAAATGAAACACAAAAGCAGGCATCAGATTTCAAAGGCTAGAACTTATACCCCAGCCAATAAAAGAGTATTCAGGGAACTTATATAAAATGGGCATTAACACTGTCTTCCAGTACATTTAATTCATGGGAAATGGCTAGTAGAGAAGAAATGATAAAGACACATTTGTAGTTTTCTAAGAGGTTGGGGGTTTGGGGGGGGTTTTAAGGGAAAGCAAAAAAAAAATCTTACTTATTAGTGCAGATTTTCAGGCATGTCAAAACCAGAAATCTAATTTGGGAACAAATCCATTTCTCTGGGCATGTATTCATGCTCAGTTCCAAACGCTGCCAAAATGCAATTCAAAATGCTACTCTTTCCTGACATATGATTGCTTGAGAGGCATACACCAGCAGTCAGGAGCTCTTATCCCCATTATGGAGAGTGCTTCCCAAAATAGAGGAAATTAAAAGATTAACCTGTCACTCAGACCCCGCTTAGGTAACCTTATCTGCATCTGCTTTTCCCCTTAAGAGATGAGGCTTACTGTCAGAACCCTGAATTCACCATGTAGCTATACCTGTTACTGCATTCAAAGGAATGCAGAGGCCTTCTGTGTTTTCTTCCTCTTAAAAGACATAGCCACTACAATTTCAAGTATTTTTTTTCATTGACAAATGAGTAAAATATAAGTAGGCAGGGCAACTGAAATGGTTTAAACTGAGATTTCCATGAGACAATTACTGTATAAAAACAACATCAATTAAATCACCTTTGAAGTAAGAATACCATTATTCGATGCATGTGACATAAGTTAAATGAACCATGGAAAAGGACTGGAAAGAATATTGCAAGGTAATGACTGGCTAGGAAAATGTTGTCGATAGGACAGAAATATTTCTTAGGACTAGCCTCTGAACTAGTTCAAATAACAGGCTACACTTTACAAGGCCTGTAAAAGCATGTGCAGTCAAACCATGTCAAGCTGGTTCAGGAGGGCTTTAAATGGAATCTGAGGGTTGGGGTTTGGAAATGAAAATTCTGAATTATTTCAGAATTGTACACTTTAGGAAGTGGGACTGTGGCTGAAGGATGCGTCTTAAGCTATGCAAAGAAAAATGGGAAAGAACTCTATTTCTTAAAGTCATGACCTTTGTTGTCTACCCAGTAAGGATTAGAACAAGAGTGATGAAAGGATGGTAGACAGTTACTTTAGTGGGCTGTAAATAAAAGATTAAATATTTCCTTACTAAGAAAGGGATAAAAAGCTAGGAGAAGGGAAGAGGAGAGAAGCAACAGACAGTGTAAAATAACAACAACGAAGGAAACAAAAAGGGGACAATCTCTATATATTAAAAGAAAAGAGATATACAGATGGCTGTTCTGGAAAAGTAAACAGTCAAATTACATTTTTCTGCTGTACCTCTAAAGAAAAAGATATATCTTATATTACTTAATATAAAATTATTATTACAGATTTAATTTTCTGCGATCAACTCTGAGTAACTGGAAGACAAAATATTATCTCTACCTTATGCCTAAAATACTAACTTCCATGATAATTTTACAGTTCTTATACTTAGATTATTTTGGAGTAGTGACAGTTGATTTTTAAAACACATAAAGGAGCTCCTTGATTAACAACCACTTGTTCAATGACCTTTTGAATTTGCCACAGAACTGAGTAAGTACTACTTATAACCCATTCTTGAATCTTATGTTCCTGCTCCTATAACGTCCCTTACAGTCGTGTAATCCCAATCTGGGCCCTTGGCACCTGGCTTGCAATTATGATGTTGCAACTTTTCATAGTCACCTGACCTTCTTTGTCAGGTTGCTACTAGCAAAGTCAATTGGGAAGCCTTCAGGAGATCACAAATGGTGACCACACAATGTCCTTGCTTAATAGTCATGCTGAATTCGCTTAACCAGGAAGTCCTAGAATTGCCATCACAGTCATGTGAGATCACATTTTATGACTCTGTCATTTAGCAATGGAAATTCCAATCCCAATTGCCATTGTAGAGAATAAGCTATGGAAGCAAGACAAGAACAGTTTTTCCTAGCATTGTCAGACCTTAAGACAGGTACTGAAATTGGTTTTAAATGAATAGCTTCTAGTACTACCAATCAAAACTATTACACAGCTACTTTGACTTTGTCTCCTTAATGGAGTTTCTGTGACAATTAAAATAATGGAAGAAATGGGAAATCAAAGAAAGGCTACAAATGGCAGACAATAATGTCAAGATATTTATAGGGAAGGTTGCTGTGAGGATGGTGGAGAGTCAGCTGCAGAATACTCTAGAAGAAGCAGATTATCTAAATTCCTCACATCTGATGTTCAGGTCTTTATTATCCTTTTTCCTCTACAGCATGGGTGTCAAACTAGATTGCGTCACAGGCAGGATCAAGATGTATTGTGACTTTTTTGCCCTTGTGAAGCCAGGGTAGGTGGGGCCACCAGTTTGACAGGCATGCTCTACAGTGTTAGGATGGCAGTTTCTGTTGTTATCTTCTTGGACTCCTATCGTGACTGTTTTCCAACATCAAAGGCAGGAATAAAGTGACTGATGAATATGGAGTAATAATACATAATGAAAATCTAATGTTTGAGATTGCCTTCTATTTTCCAGTATGTTAGACTTACCAACCATAGTATGTGGAATGCTGCCCTCCGGCATGTTCTGAATTTGCGTTTTGATGCCAGATTGTGGATCTTGCATTTCTACCAACAAAACCTCCAACTACAAATTGTAGTAGAAACGTATTAAGAATTAAAAAAAAAGAAAAACAGTAAGAATTACATGAGTATGCAAAATAAACAGAAATATTATTCCTTGACTTAATTCAATGCACCAATAAGAAAAAGGAAACATTTAAACCACTGTTTTAAGTGTTTTATAACCAGAGATATTGGTTTTAAGTGTGGCTGATTAATGACAGGTTGGTACACCAAAAGACCATCTCCATCCACAACATGGTAGTAGATGAACACTTTAACCCAGTGTCAGATCATTTCCTCATCAGAAGATGGATCACAGTTACCCAGAGCCTATGTGGACATGGGGAGGCATTATTTTGGTTTGTCCCAGTTGCCTAATAATTCTGGATGGTTTTCAGAGAGTATTTGGGATTTTAACTGACAATCTGGTAAGACAGTTCTATCTCATTCCTGGTCAACCTGTAGAATGTGGAGGTAACCAAAGTAGATGCTACAATTGCCACAGAGTGATCTTTCTCCATTTACTAGTCCTAGCCTGCTCCTTGGTTTACTGAGGAACTGAAGAAAAAGAAGTAACTCAATATATTTGGAATGATGTTGGCATAAAACCATAAATGGACATGATCAAGCATTGATAAAAGCCCAAGTTTACGTGCCCACAACCAGCGAACCGGTTGTCAACGTAAGTGCAGCCCACCTCTGCTCCTCTGGTGTCCCCACAATTGCTCCCCCCCATCCTGCCTTCCCCACCTAGCGTGATCTAGCGAGCTGTGTCCTGTCCAGGCTCTCTGCTGCAGTTTTTTGGGGGGGTTGCCTGCTTGCAGTCTCAGCGCGAAAAGCATTTGCAAGCCGATGGGAGGCTTGAAGCAATGCAGTATCGCTGCCCCCAAAGTCTCGCCGGCTTGCAAGTGTTCTTTGACTGGATCTGATGCAGGCCTCTGTTCGCAGAGAACAGAGGCCTAAAGTACCTTAGTGCGAGATCATGTGCTACTGATCTTGCACTACTTTAGGCCTCTGTTCTCCACGAATGCACCAAAGCAGGCAACGAAACCGACGGCTCACTAGATTGTCACAAGGTGAGTGAGTCTCCGCAGGCCCAGTTCCTGTGGAGACTCGGCAGGGGGAGAATAGGCAGGGCGAATGTTGCAGTGCCTCTGCAGTCCTTCATAAGTGTGAACAACTGCTGTGGTGCTGCAACATTTGTAGCTTCAAGACTATGTCTTAAGTATTTGGAGGGGGGGTTAAACGGTCACTAAGTGGACTGTCGTAACTCGAGGATTACCTGCATTTAAGATCTCCCAACTCGTAAAAACAATACTTTGTAAAATAATGAATGCTTTTCATGTTATAAACAAATTCATAATAATAAAAAATTGAAATTTGTCATAAAAGGGAAAATAAATATGCACCACAAATAAGCCCAACACAGTTCACTCTAGGTAGGCATGTTCTCCAGACCCCAGGGCCTGGAGGAAAAGTCAGGTCTTCAAAGCCTGTTTAAAGGATTGCAACTGTCAGGGCTGTTCAAACTTCCAGAAAAAAAAAACTATTCCTGAGAGCTGTGACAGGTCTTTCCATATGTTTTTCTATGTTCTGGTTGGTGTCAGCTTTGATGGTGTCCAGCTACCATGTTGTTTGGTGGCCTGGTTTCCTTTTACTAACTCTTCCAAACATAATTGCTTTCTCCAATGAATTCCACCACATGATACGGCCAAAGCAAGTGAGATGTAGTTTTGTGATTTGTGATGACAAAGAAAGCTCCATCAAATGGCATGGCTCAAGAGCTGAGATATGAAGTGAGACCACTCTGCTGAGTCTTATAAGATGAGCAGAAACAATTGAAGGAAATACTGTAGCTACAATTCCCATCAGCTCAAACCAAAATGGCCAAAGGTTCAGAATCACAATTGGGAAGGACCATTGAAGTCGTCAAATCCAACACCTGCTCAGTGGATGAGTCCAAATTTAAATCAAATAAAGCAAGGGGTTATGAAGATTATAGTCAAAACCAGCTGAGGGCACTAGTTAATCTATGTTTCAGACAAGCAGCTTAATAAGATTTTAAACTGTAACTGTATGCTATCTACACCAGATAACTGGTGGCCTCTGAAGCTTTGGTTGCCTGATAAAGAAGCTGTTTCTAATTTTGGAGCAGATCTAGTAATTAGTAATTAACACTGACTCACAAATAGTTGGATGGTGGTTTTGGATCTGTTTAACAGAGCATGTACCAAACTGCAATATCAAGCATCTTATTCCCTCTCTCAAATGTTATTTTTATTTTTCTGAATTAAACTCACCCATTTTGTGAATAGTTTTACTTTTCCCATGTTTAAAGACAAGACAATAAATCCTTAAAAGAAACTTTACTGTATTTATATTAATTGTACCAGAAACCTGAAGACAAATGAGATATCTATATATATCTGGGCATTTCTATATTCAGTAAACTTTAAATTCTCTTAAATTAGCATAATACCAATTGAATGAATAGCTGTTGATCTTAGGTTATCTCCTACAGGTTTGCAGAATCTGCTTGTTTCTACCCTGGAGTGCTTATTTCCTACTATTATTAGCCCTGTTAATATATGACGCAATGAGATATTTTGTCAATTAGCAAGCTTATTACAGGAGCCTCACACCGATTGGGCTGAGAAGATGTGATTGACAGAAGGTCATCTTGTAGCCTAAGGGAGGATTAAAACCTGACTCTCCCTGCTCCTAGACCAAATCTTTAACCGGATCTTTATCCATCACACTATGCTAGCTGCCCAATTTAATTAATAATTACAGAAATAAACAAGGAATCAGATCTGAAGTAATACCAGCAGTGGTTGCTTACCCTAAATGCATAGAGATACTATAGACTAAGAAATGAGAACCTGTCATCTTTTACCAGCTGCTGAACTATAACCCCTGGCTATGCCATTATAATCAGCATTTTAGATAGTAGGAGTTGTAATTCAGCAATGTTTGGGGTCACAAGTTTTCCTTCCTTGTACAGGTAGTGCTTGACTTACAACCAAAATTGAATCCAAAATTTCTGTTGCTAAGCAAGACAGTTGTTAAGTGAGATTTGCCCCATTTTAAATTTTGCTAGTTAAGTTGAGGACTACTTATAATAGAAAAGGATACAAACACAAAAATCACAAGAGTTAATTTTTCAGTCTGAAAATCTTAGTGTAATCCCATTTAAGTAAAACTGAACTCTACAAATAGTTTATATTATGGACACCTTCTTAGTGTCTTTTTTCCATATTTATTGAAGATCGGTTTCATATAGTTTGACTTTTTGGTGTTATCCAACTGGTAAGTGGATATTCTCAAAGCTTATAAAATGTTTTCTGCAACACTTCCTGAGAAATAAATTAGATTTCCCCAATAATATTTATCATCTCTGTGCAGTACTGAATTGGAAATGAGTTATCTTTTTTTCTGGAACATTTTTGATTGCCCCCCAGTAATTTTATTTATTTCACAAAAGGAAGCACTGCCATTGGCAGCATATAAAAATTTAAAACACATACAAGCAAAGCAATAAATTTAAACTGTACAATACTGTGCAATTTTGCTGAATAAATAATAGATAACTGTAGGTGAAAGATATTAAGAAGGTTGCACAGAAACTCTGAAAACATGTTCCTATTAAAACACTGCTCTAAATTACTGAAGATAAGCCTGGCCTGTTTTCTTAAGGAATTCCAGAGAACAGCCCAGTATTGTCAAGCAGTGCACCTCCTCTGCTAATCTAATCCATTAGAAGGCATTAAAAACCATAATAAGTATAGAAAGTAATATGGACTTCAGACACACGAAATTACAATTTCTAGGAGATGCAGGAAATGTAACCAATTGCGAAGGCATTATAATAAATATGACCAATAGTTAAGAAAATATATCTTAGTAAATTAATACATCCCTCCTGGTTGGCAACATTTACAAACTTCTGATACCTTTACAATTTCATAGTTACACAGGCATTGCCATTTTTTCCCCAAAAACCTTACCCAAAAAAATTTATGAGATTATCTACATTTTATAATCTAATTGTGATATTTATCTTGATGAAATTATAATGGTGATCTGGTGACAGGCTTATTTGCTACCAATCTGATATTAAATCAGCAGCAAACTGATTGCAGAGGCTTATTAAAGAGGAACCTGCAAATTTTAATTTTCCCTGAAGTTTTTTTTTTATTCTCTTTCTTTTTCTTTCTAGCATTTTCCCTGTGCAGGGTCCACTTTTTTGCATTAACCAACTGTTAATCCAGTAGAAATTAACTAACTATCTTGTCACTGAGGTCTAACATCTTGGTCTAAGAGATAATGATTGGCTCTTAGTCACCCAACTGGCTTTCATGCCTACAGTGGAACTAAAACTCACAGTCTAGTTTCTAGTCTGATGCCTTATTTACTAGACCAAACTATTTCTCTTTCCTAAGGCTATAAAAAGGCCATCAAATTATGGCCCCTTTCCTCATCTTCCTTTTAGAGGTGTGACCTGCAGATAAAGTACATCTAGTATTGTACAATGCTGTAATGTGGCTTGTTTGGTCTTGGCTTATTATGAAACCAAGCATCACAATTTATAAAGCAAATATATGATTTAGTGATATGTGAGCCAGTTATTGTGATTTATTCAGTTATTCATATACAGTGGATGCATTTCCCTTGCCAAAGGTTGAGAGTCAGGCATTCCCAGCACACATTCATTCCTTCATAAGTTTATTCATAATTTGATTTTATTTCTCTTTTTGGAGGTTGGTCTATCCCTCAGGAAGAAGAACTGGATGCTCTTGGCAAATGCTTTTATGCTAATTGGACAGAAAATGGCAATAATGTTGTTGGCGTTTTTAAAATATTTTAATTTCCAGAAAAACTGTATGGTCAGTCTTATCTCTCCCATTCACTGTGGTTCAGCTTTGGATGCCAGGTGAGGCGCTATATAAAAAATAGATGGTGGTATCAGAAATTACTAAACTGCTACCCAGCAACAGGAGGCAAAGTCAGGATTGAAGGCCAACGGGGCTTCTGAACAGGAGGTTTGGAGCCTCCAGTGTCTTACTCTACAAATCAGCTGTTCTGCTACATCATTCTTAAGCAAACTATAGTTCATTCTAATTTACTTTGAAAAAACTTCCCCAATTTTCCCTCCAGAGGTATTGACTACAATTCCTACTACTTCTAGCCAATACTGGAAGTTTAGTTCAGCATATCACATTTGGGCAACACTGGGGAACTATCCTGTTAAAGTAGGTAAAATGCAGTCATGGCTTACTGATGTTTAATTAATGTTTTGTGGAACAAAAAATTACTAATACAGATCCAAAACTCTATCAAAATGTATACACATATTCTTGTTATGTCCTATGTTATTTTATGTAGAATTTAGTCATTTGCTAAATTTCAAATATCCTCATGATAAAAGTATATCTCCAGAGATGTAATATAATATCCACTCAAAATAGTGTCTATTATAAATGATTATATATTAATCAAGATCTTTACATGTATTGGATTCAATTTCATTTGTTTCAATATCTGAGGGCTTATTAAAATAACCTAAGGATTAAATGTATTTTCTTCCCTTCAAGTTACCCAAGCAGAAATCAAGTAAAAACACAGTGAAATTGGATCTTTAATGTTATTATGTCAGCCCTGTGAGATGTTCCAGACAAGAACACCCAGATTAACTAATCCCACTTTATTGTAAAATTACATTAGTGGAATCATGCAAGTCTCTGCAATTTCTCTCCTCTGCTTTCAGTCTGTGGAAAACTAAAGAGGGTCCCCTCTTCCCCCACTTTCCCTTCACTGCAGAATAAACTGCCTCTTATCAGACTGTTCCCCAGGCTGTGGGTCCACTTCCTGTCTCCCAAGGTCATTCTTACATACCCATAACAATCATGACAGCATCTGGGAAGAAGGAAAGACATTGTGGCCTCTCTCTTTGCGCGTGCATGCATGCATACATACGTGTGTGTGTGTGTGTGTGTATAGTGCAATGTGGAACAAATATTACAACAGAAGAAAATCAGATTTCCTCTCACTGTTCTTTTTAAACATGTATTTTTGCCAGCTTTTCTTAATTGCTGCTCAGCAAAAAGTGTTGCGATGTGTGTGTCCTAGCACATACACTTGAAGTAGCAGGACTATAAGCAACAGTCCCAAGAATCTTTACAGGGCAATGAGGAGCTACAAGAAAACTATTTGTTTCTTGTTTCTTGTTGTGGTTGATTGGACTTTTTCAGCCTAGATCTGATAGCCTTAAAAATGGGAGGTTGTTTGTGTCTCTGTAAATTCAGATTCAGCACAATAAACTTCGGACAAGAAAAGGGAAACATTCATAGGAGAAAAATACCTTTTTTCTAAATCCTAGTTCTATTTTTTTTCTACAGATGCTTTGGGGAAAGGAGATAATAGTACATTCATAATAGTAAATTCATAAATAATAAATTCATAATTCATAACTAGTTATACATCAACATGTTGTCAGAAGGTGATGAAGATGCATTACCCTTAATGATTGAGCAAACCGCAGCCAATAAAAGGAGAATTTGACCTCTTCACCAAAGCAGCTATGAATAGGCAGGGAATAGAGCTCTGTCAACTACTTCCTTTTAAATTTATATATCACTTTTCCTTTCATAAAAAAAATCCCGAAGTAGTTTACAACAACATTATACTATTATTATTTCATCTTTTATTATGTGTATTAGACAAATTTGCTAGCAAAAGAACATTTGGCAATCAACAAGTCTCATATCACTGGCAGAAACGTCCCAAACCTGGAACTAGCTGAGTCTCAAAGGAAGAGAATTGTACACAGTGGGTTTCATGGTAAAAATGCTCTTTTTTGCACTATGGTCCAAGAAATGCAAAGTGTGGTATGCTAGGCAATTAATCATCTGCAAAGCATGATGGGTTTTTATGAAAAAGGGAATTCCTTAAATAAATTGGTGCTAATCTCTTTAGTCTTACAGACCAACAATAGTCCTATAAACATAGTTTCATAGGCACTGCAAAAACATCAACCAAGTGCCCTATTGAGCAACCTAGGGTTGTTTACTCCATTATTTTTTTTAAAAGACCACCAATTTTGGATGACAGATTGGTGGTTTTTTTTAAAAAAAAAATGGAGTAAACTTGATTAGGTTGCATATCATAATTCAAACCATTCAAAAGCAATATCACTTCATTCAAAAAAGAAAATCAAGATATCAACAATAAAGGACAAAATATAGACAGAAGCACAAATAACATTCCGTAAAACATAGAAAAACGTTTTGAGAAAAACAATCCTGCTTGGCCCCAGTAGACACTAATCAGGAATGAAAGCTAGATAAATCTTGGTTAGATTCAACATGATGTACTTCTTCTTGACATTCTATATTAGGACTGTTGCTATAGAGAAGTCCCTACCTCATGTCACTGCCAGCTGTATTTGAAATAAAAATGTGATGGTGAGCACGAGTAGATTGGTATAAGGGAAGGAGTTCCTTTAGCAGTTTCATAGGAAAGGGAACACAAGGTAGATATTTTTAATTTTATTGATTATATTTTTGAATCGCCCATCTCCGTCACAGAGGGAGATCCAGGATAATCTATAGTGAGGAATAAGTGTAATGTTGTAAACTTCAAGGGTTGTGACTTTTATGTTTTAAATTACTTATAGCCCAAGAAAGATGAAAAATTAAACTGTTTTCAAATGCCGAAGTTCTGAAAAAGAAATAAAGACAGCATGGACATGCAAAATAGCACTGATTATAATTAACAAGAATAACGCAGCCTTTAAAAGCTTATAGACACCCATACTCATTAATGTTATTTTAAGCAGCTTCTGGCATATCTAGAAAGGTGGCTCTGCAACAGGTTGCTTTCATTTTGAAATGCCCCCAAAATACAAAAGACATCACACTACAGCAAAGGTCCACGCAAAGAAAAGAAAAGAAAATAAGCAGAGGGAACCAAATCGCTACGAAAGGAAGACCGAACTAATGACAAGATTTTTGAAGACCGTAACAAATCACACACCTACTGGGAGATTTGTTTTTTATTTTTTTACAAAAAAGCCCTTCTCTTTTACAGCCAAACCTTGGTGGTAGAGCACGTCGATCAGATGCTTTAGAGCTGTGCCCGAGGTTTCCCGTTCTTCCATTTATAAGATACTGTAGGTGCTAAAAATAAACATTGAAAACGAGACCGGCTTTGTTACCTTTTTCAAGAATGCCATTCTTGGCCTGTACCGCTGTCCTTGATCTATCTGCGTGATGGTCATCGTGAACTACTTTATTAAGCAAAAGATGTTTGTAAAAAAAGCAATAAATGCGTTTTCACCAATTGCAGAGGAAAAGGTGATGCTAGTCTTTGGGATTTCAGGCAAACTGCATTACAGTACTGAAACTCGGCAGGCTACAGAATAAAAGCGCCGTGGAAGCAGGCACGGTCTTGCTGTAGCCAATCAATACGGGGCACTCTGGTTTTATTTGCATGAGCAGGGTTGTGCTTCCTACAGATCAGCATTAGGGGGAGCTCTCTCATCTTTTTACAAGGCTGAGCTGGTAGGAAAGAGAATTTGCGTTGTTGTAACTAAACAATGCTTAATAAACACATAATTAATAATTAAATTAATTAATAATGCTAGGGTTAGAAAGTGTTAGCAAAATGCACATCACCGTAAGATAAAATTAGGGGAGGAAATCTGCATGCTGCTTGGCTGAATAGGTTCACAGGCACATTTTTTTCACATTTAAATATAATGTGACAAGTTACAATCTGTTTTATTTCTAGTTTGATTTACTCACATCTGTGGAAATAATACGGAATATGAGACCAAACTAGAGGTTTGTTCCTTTAAAAAAAATATTTCCTACCTTTCTTTAAACAGCTCAAAGCACTTGATATACGAGTCTTCTCCAATTTTATCTCCATCAGTCTGATACTTTAATCAACATACTACACTAGCTGATCTGATATTGGCATAAACATATGTAACTGGAAATAATGAAATAAGTAAGATTCTTGCAAGTATTGTTACAACACTACCAGCAGCCCTGTTCCAAATAACTTGTGGCTTACTGACTGGTTGTAGGGAACACAAAGCCAAAACCACTGAACAGTTGGTCTGTGTCTAGCATAAATAAATCCAACAAAGAAAAATATTTTTAAATAGCAATATATAGATAAAGATATATAGACTTATTTATTTATTAACATTTCTATGCCATTGTATTCCCAAATAGATGATAAATGAATTTAATAAATATTATTACATACATGCACACAACACACACTCACATATTTTTATTGTTTTTAACCTTGTAAGCTGCCCAGAATCACTTTGTGGTAAGATGGGCAGCAAATAAATTCAATAATAAATAATTACGATGATTGGTATATGCATTATTTTTTATTCAATAGGAAAAAGTCCAGCTATCCAGGAAATTACTTTGTATTTATCAGAGGAAGCCACACAGAACACCACACAGACTAGAGAAACAACTAGAAACTCAATTACCTAAAAAGTAGTTGCTGAATATTACATATTTTTGCATAGAGAAGTTTATTAACATACTTAAGTCATACATGTAAAATGTTTTAAGTCCTGATTCAACTGTTTCATGAAAGAAATGGATGTTTGTAATGCTTTTGCTCCTGAACTGGCATTTAGGTCAGTGACAGAATATTGTGAGGAGTTGCCACTTTTTCTTATTTGTTCTATGGATACCACTAACTCTTACATGTGGTTTGATGGTACTCTTTATAGATAATTATCATTCTTTGCACTTCCTACATATATTTTTCTTTTGACTTTTCCTATTCCATGTCCCCTCTCCCAAATCTGGGAACAAAGTTATCAATCTGGACAACCACAAAATGACAGCAAAGAGATACCAATCTAGCAGCCTGATTGGGAGAATACTCCTCTCTTAGGGTATATTCCATTTAATTGATGAAGAAAATTTAGGGTTAGGGTTAAAAGAATACATCATAATAAACAGCTGAATGAACAAAACAGATTAGGTAACAGTAAAATCATTTTGGATACTTTGTACTTTGGCATATCTTGGAGAATTTAGCCATTGTTTTAGAATGTTATATGAATCAGGCCATCGTCTTAAACTGTAGTCTACATTATTTATTTGGACATAATTTATTTGGACATAACAGTATTTAAACAGAGTACTCCATGCATAATATGCCATTGGACCATTTGGAGTTTCTAAGAAAAAAATGTTACTTTGCAATCGGTTATCTGAAAGAGAAGTGACAGTGGAAGGAACAGAACCTGGCATCTTATTTTTTTTCTCTTAATTGCCTCTTTAAGCATTTGCAGTCAAGACCAACCAGATTTCAAACACCTGTTGAGGAGTGTTCCTATTCCTATTCCTATTCCCACATTTGTATCTTGTTTCTTAAACATCTATTTCCTATTTTACATGGAGTCTACTTTTTAGGAACTGGTTTCAAGAAAGACTTTCTCTGTGTAAAAATGCATTGACAAATAATTACTTTGCACAGAGTTTCAGATGCTATCCTAAGTATTCAATAAAACATGAAATACACAAATTATATAAATGATCTTTTCTTCTCAATGTTCATATAAATGTTTGAAACTTCTGACTTCTACTTGAAAACATCTTGAAGGGGCTATACTGCAGTACCAGAAAATACCCTCAATTAGGCTTAGAATCCTGGGAGTTGAAGCCAAAGATAATCTGGAGGGGTTTAGTGTGGTCATTGATGATCTATGCGAAAATTCAAATTAAAGGATAGAATGGGCCAATGTGTGCATTTATTAATCTTCTAATCAAGCTTGCATGAACACAACCAGAATGATTTGTAAACAGTAAGGGCAACGCTCATCTTTCTTCAACATGTTAAGAGCAGCCCGACAGGATACACTGTAGCCCTCCACCCTATTGTCAATACTGCCATACACTGTTTAACTTGGTCTACCCATCTGCCCTATGTTTGGGTTGCTTACTTTCCCAGTCTGTGTGTTGTACTGCTGAGTGCTATTCCTTCCACCCACAAGCTACAAAAGTTTTAGCATAAGGTACAATAAAAAATAATTCGGATGGCAGTCACAACAGTGCAAATGAAGCTCTACCTGTTTTTCATGTGTAACAGTTGAGCTTTGATCATATTGTCTTGGCTAACATTGTGACTTTTTTATTATTTGCAGACACCCATTTGTGGGTGGGTGGGCAGGCAGCTCAACTAAGTACCAAGAGAACCAGCAGTCACAGTTCAGGCCTTGCCCCTTCTCCACCCCAGCCACCACCTAAAGCAACAGGCAGATTTTAGGACTATTGGAAGGCAGATTTTAGGACGTTGATAGTTTATGAATGAATACTTTCTTGATTGTGCCCAAAGACTGCAGAATTCCCAACTTACCAGGCCATCATTTGATGCCTGTTGGGTTATATTGTCGCACCTGATTAGGATGATGGTTGTTCAAGCGTTTTTGAATATTACTTTATACTGAAGTGGGGAGAGATGTACACCTTGTGCAAAATTAGCTAATATGTCATAAATTCTGGGTATGCATCCTAACAGTGGTGAACACAAACGCGAGATCAGTCGACGCTCATAACGAGGCAACATCTCGAAACGCCAAAACATCCGAGGCACCCTAATGACGAATTCGAGCCATTTTTTATTTTTTTAAAAATAAATCAGCTCCTGGAAAAAAAAAACCACAACAACCTATCACGTGATAAATCCGAAGAAGGGGGAAATTCCGAACACAGACCAGATGATAGGATCACGTGCTAGATCCAGGGGCGGAGCCAACAAACTTAGAAGAAAAGAAGCGGGTACCACGTGAGAGCAGGATAATTCCTTGATTGGGCATTCTTAACGCGCCGCTCTCGGAGCGGCGTCTCCTGTCATAGGGGCAACCGGAGGGGCGGGGCCTGGGCGAGCGACCGGGCTTCCACGCAGGCGCAGAGCGGTGCAGGGCCGCTGCGGCCGCTCCCTGGCTGGCAGTGTTCGCTAAGATGGCGGATTTCCTGCCGTCGCGGTCCTCGCTGTCGAGCTGCTTCCCCGGCTGCATGCTCAACAGCAGCGAGGCCGAACAGCAGCGGCGGTCTAAAGAGATCGATAAGTGCCTGTACCGCGAGAAGACCTACGTCAAGCGGCTCGTCAAGATCCTTTTGCTGGGCGCGGGCGAAAGCGGCAAGAGTACGTTCCTCAAGCAGATGCGCATCATTCACGGGCAGGACTGGGACCGGTCAGCCCGGGAGGAATTCCGAGCCACCATCTACAGCAACGTCATCAAGGGTACGGTTGTGGGAGGGGGGCTGCGAAAGGGAGGGAGGCGATTCCCTTGGAGGTGCAACTGGCAGCGGGGCGGTCGCCGTCGGGCGACCAAGACCCGGGAAGAGAAGCGGCTTCGGAAAAGACCCAAAGCGAGGGGCTGCCGGGCGGGGGGAAACCGTTGCATCGCCCGAAGCCCCTCGTGAAGGAGAACTGCGCGGGCACGGCCGCAAAAGAAAAAAAAAGTCACGCCTTATTTCAGGAAGCGGGGGGGGGGAGGCTTCCTGAAAGCATGGCTGAGGCGGCCGCCTTCCGCCCGACTCACTCAGTCGATTCCGTTTAGCGGTAGCGCTTTTGAGGACCCTCGAGAGGGAAAAACGGCGGCGGATGCTAGGAGGGGCTGGTTGGTGGAACGGAGAGGGGGAAATGGGCCGCGAGGAGATGGACTCCGGGCTGGGCTAGCATCCGAGGGCGGGGGCATCGGCGAGGACAGGTGCCCCCCGTCCTCGCCTCGGTTTTCGGTTCGGAGCGAGGAAGAGGCAGTTTGGCGAAATCGGCCTCCTGTCTGGCGGATGAGCCCTGGAGTGGGGGTGGGGAGGGTTGTTGGTGTTTTTTTTTGCCTGAGAGATGCGGGAGCCGTTCAGTCAGGCCTCGGGGTGAATGTCAGAATCGTTCTTTGTGCCCTGCGAGGCGCCGTCCTCGGTGCCGTAACGGGATGGCCTTTGGGGTAGTAGCCTTTGTGTCAAACGGCCTTGTTTCTGTGTAAAAGTTGCAACGGTCGCTTGCATTTTGCGGTGAGGTTGATGGAGGGGGAGGCCAGAGACGGAGGGATATATGTGTGGAAGAAATTATGTGCAGGTTTGGAGGCATTGTTATTCGGATCGCAAAACTGGTGCGGGCTGCAGATGATGTGCCTCTGAGAGGCGGTTGGCGGAATGCTGAGATGACCGAGTCTAAGGCAGCTTTAATTTGGACATGGGGAAAATGTGTTAGGAAGGTCGGTTTCCAAAGAATGTGAAGGAAAATTTAGGGTAGCATTATAATAGATGTACAGCTTCATCTATACCTGTATTTTATTTTAAACAAATATTGTGCCTAGTGTGCATTTTGTTTTTACAAATATTTCTTATGTGTGGTCAAATGAAAAGAGTTGTTGAATGCAAAGATTTATTGCGTTTTCGATTAAATCCAGCTGAATTCTTGTTGCAAGCTATAATCACGGAGATAACACTTTCTATTTTTACACGATGCTGTGGAACTGTGAAAAGAGATTTTGGAGGAATAGGTAGGGAAACCACTTTGGGGGATAGGTAAATGAGAGAATGGTGGGCATGGCATTAGTGGATGCTTTAGCTCTAATCATGCAGTAGCAATTCATAGAAATACATTTGGATCTTTTTCAGCAGCAAACATATTTGTCTTTTAATGCCATGCAAGAAATATAAACAACTTTGAATATCAGCTAATTTGTTTCTTCTACCACCGTGTCTAAGAAATCTGGAAATATGTGATAACATATTGTACTACAATTTAACATTGTAGCTTAAATAGACATTATTTGACACTGAAAACTAATAGACATCATTGTCATATTTAGTTATTAGGAAATGAAGATAAAACCAATTTCAAATATATGAATTGTATTTGTTTACGTTCTGTGGTTGTTTTAAGATCTAAGCTAGCTTAAATATAGAGTTTGATTTGAAAGATGACTTATATATTGAATGAATAAATGAAATCATGTTTCAGTGAGTGCAGCGGAAATGCAACTAAAGTACTTAGTTTTGTTAACATACTGGTGTATTAAGGCCACTGTTACGGTTTCTTACAATAGATTTCTAATAGAAGAGTACACTATAATACAACATATGTGTTGTAATTTACACTCATTCCATCACTAAAAATATTGTTTCATGTTAGCAGTATATGATATTTCGTGGTAAATAACTTTATGTGTACTTTAAAAAAAATATAAATAAAGCCTCAACTGTTAATTGCTATTCTAAATTATTGGATACACTAAAAACAAACATTCTCAAACTGTCTTCTTTGATAATGGGACAATTTGTATATCTAATAAACACAGTAAAATGTACAACAAAATCAGACTGTATTTTTCTCTAAAAATCAAGACATTTCCTTTAATTTTATTCTTTAGATTTATATCCCACCTTTCCAGGAGCTCAAGGCAACATACATTCTGGTAGTACTCCCTTTTCCAATTTCCCTCTACAACTGTGCAGCATAGTTTGGCCTAAGAGAGTGACTCACCCCAGATTACCCAGTGATTGAAAATAGAGTTGAACCTGGGTCTCCAACCTTGTCCAACACTGAGTCTTGTGGATAAAAAAAACCTATTGATAATACATTCAAACCATAAAATAATTTGTTCTTCGCTGTTGTAATCTTGGACATGTTTTACGCTTTATGACAGTATCATATGATAGATAATGATTATGTCAGCCTTTATGAAATACCGTAGTGAACTATACAAAGTGCATTGTGTTTATAATCATATTGATAACATTCATAAATATTAATTTACACGTATAAAATGTATTATCCTAATACAGATGGTGACCTTTAGCAAAAGAGAAGTCATACTATAAGACTGTGATCTAACAAGTCTATGACAATGGTGGAACAAGAACTTTTTTATGCAGTACACCAATATTTCATTGAGTCTTGAACCAATTAATACACATTTTGCTTTCTAAATTTTTATTTTAAAATATTTCTTAGGTATTTAAACATCAAAAAGGTTGTTTAAAATGTAGTCACATTTATTTGTATTTTAAATTAAATCCAATGCATTTAATCAAATTTTTGTTGCATCTTAGAATCATTTAAACTTTGACATATATGAGAATGATTAATTTATATTTTATCATTTTCTCCTGTTTGCTGCAGCTGTTTCTCTGCGTGTTTATGAGATGTAAAACTGCTGAGTTGAATATAGTAGAACTCCAGAAGCATGTAATTAATTTTCACTACTTTAAATGTCTGGAATTGCATATATGAAAATAAATATGAGCAATACTAAACCTTTTGCTGAAAAATTAAAATTTGTAAAATGTGATTCCAAATTTGCTTGAATCAGAATGCTAAATGTATAGATTTCAACTCAGTCTTAGAGCAGCCATCGCTTACAATTTAAAGAAAGTGTTCATAATCATACTTTGAGAAATCAACTGCTTTATTATTCAAAAAGTTTTAGAAGTATTTATCATATGTACAAGGGCAGGTGAAATAAAAAGATATCAGAGACCTCGGTGTGTATAACCTGATTCAGGTTACTGTAGTGGATTTGGGATTGTTACCTGTTTGTAGTCTGCATATATGTTTTTCCATTTACAGTTTCTTACATTTTGGGTGAGAATATGAAGCTGTCTGTATACATGGGTCATGTTTTGTGTTTTGAGCATAACCAGTTATTAAGATTAATGTAAATGTATTTGGAAACTAACACATAGTTTCAATTTTGTTGAAGGTGTTAGAGTCCTTGTGGATGCTCGTGAGAAACTTCATATTCCATGGGGAAATCCTGCTAATCAAACAAATGGTGACAAGATGATGGCCTTTGATACCCGTTCAGAAGTGGTGCAAGGGATGGTGCAAACCTATACTTTCTTACAGTACCTTCCAACAGTAAGAGCTTTGTGGACAGACAGTGGTATCCAACATGCTTATGACAGACGCAGAGAATTTCAGTTGGTAAGAGACATAATTGTTTTTTGTAGTTACTGTGATAGTACAATTTAAAATGAAATGGAGGTATTTTGGGTGAACTTTTTGTTACATGAACATGAATTGTAATACTGTAGATAATGATGGACATAAGGAGAAGAATAAGAACAGTAAAATTAATGAGAACAGCCAAAATGTAGAACTATAACAGGGTTTAGAATTTAAATGTTGACCTATAACAAATAATTCCAATATTCAGCAGGCATATTTTTGTTCACGCAATGAGATGTCCTATTTCCTCTCCATTCAGTTCTTTCTGAGCTGGGCTGCTTTTCTCTGTTTCGTTTTGTTTTTTGGAGACATTTCATAATGTAGCTAGGTAACATCAGTGCAAAGGAAACTGGGCTTTTCTGACTATCATACCCCCACCAAGACTGGTAGGGTAAATCACTATACATAAACAGTCAGAAAAGCCCAATCTCCTTTGCATTGATAATGTTACCTAGCTAGGTTATGAAATGTTTTGACTTGATGATTCCTTTATTAGAGAATTGTTTGTTCCCTGATTGTTCATCTGGTGCTGTTTCTTGGATTTATTGGGTGTTGACTGCTGGGGGGCGGGGGCATGTGTACTAGGCTGTTTGTTTCCTTCCTAGGTTTTTGATTGTATCTTTTAAATGGTATGGTAACAGTTTCACAATTGAAACAGTTTCAACTGGTAAACTGTTAACATTTTAAATCAATCCAAATCCAATAATGTTAGTGAATTTCTGGAAACTTGGTACTCAGAGAAATCAGTAATCAATAGACACATGGAAATAAAGCCCATTTATATATATCCCTCTTCCTCATACTGATGTTATCTAGCTGGGTAAAGTAACATCTTCAAGAAAATAACTAAGCTCACAGACTACCAAGAACTAAAAAGTTCATCCCTCAGCTATACATATTCTCTACTACAGATCTGAGCATAGCTGAGGGCTGAACTTTTTAGTTCTTGGTAGTCTGTGAGCTTAATTATCCGGCCCTTTAACTCCCCTTTAACTGTCCAGCCCCCAGCTTCTCATATGGCCCCATGGGAAAAGTAATTGTTCACGCCTGTTCTACTAATTCCTCTCCCTCATATGTGTAGCATTGGGTATAAAATAGCCTGGTTCTGAATGGGCATGTATTTAGTACCTTAATTTATTGTCAGAACTATAGCAATTCCTCAATAAATATATTACCTAATCATTTAAAATTGTGTAGTATATGTTTCATTAAAATAGATGCATGAATGGTATTAACAAGCAAAGATAATCTGGAGATGGGTGAGAATATTTTCCCCCAGTAAGAAGATAGAATGGTTTGAGCATTATGTAATTTGTTCTCAAATTATGAATAATGTTACAATTGTTGCTGTAATAAGCAAGAGCATGTAGGTGGCTGTTTGCAGTGTAGTTGGTTGGTTGTAGTGCATTATACATGAAGATTACTGTAATGGCATAGAGTATTCTTCATAATGTTCTATAGTAGGGAGATTTATTATACAAAAGCACGTGGTTATAATGAAAACTTGTGGTCTGTATTGAATACATTGTTATAAATCAGATCTGTACTAGAGAGCAGGAAGCAAGTTGAACATTTGTTTCCATATCTTTAAAGACTATACTCCATGTCTTTAAAGTTATATTCAGTATTTATTGAATGTACTTCTATTGTGCAATAGACATTCCTGGTTCTCCCCCCATCTAAAGTCAACTTTAGTGGGTGTCCTTGATATTATACACACACACACACACACACAGAAAATATGATTTTATTCTATAGTGATAGTAAGCTTTCTAGGTATGGATTATCATACACTGTTGCAAATGTTGTCTTTAATACATGTTCTAAAAAGAGATATAGCAGGTAGACTAAAATCCTTTAAAAGGAACATTCCCCTCAAAAAACATTTTATTTTAGATTTATTTTATGGTAATAACAAATCCATATGCTGCTTTGTGACAGCTCAGTATCCAGAACACAATTAGTGGGAATTGAGGAATAAACTAGAATATTTCAGAGACTTGCATATTGCAGAAGTAGGAGGAATAAAAAAAATAGGGAAATAACTATAAGATTGGGGGAGGGGAATCCAAACAATATAATGGGAATGTCCATGTTCTTTTACCGTAGAACATTGAGTGGCCTTGGGAAAATTAAAAACACAAAATCAAGATCTATAAGAGGGAAGGCATAGAAGAATATGCAATACATTGGAAAGAAAAGGTGTCATGCTGGCATGAATACTGACCAGGAGCTAGCTACACAAGAACATTGTTTTACAAAAGGATTTCCAAGAAATCAGAGAGCTGAAGTGGTGGAAGTACATAGGCCAAAGGCTGATTTCAACCAACTTACCTTTGCCTTTTTTCTGGGACATTTCCAATTGCCCACCTTATTTACTAAGCTGATGTGAGTTCAGTAGATAATTTGCTTTGCAGCTGCTGGTTTTCCATGTAATTGTTTTAAATTAGGATCTTTCTTTAAAACAACAGGGTTGGCATGCGCAGGTGATGTCCCTGTAAATATATTGGTACCATAGATGCCATATTATTTATCATATCACAATACGTTAAAAGTGGTGGTGTATACATTTCCCCCCCTGCTAACACAGTTGCCCTGCTTGCATCTTTGAAAAACTTCTGTGGTTGAAAAAACTCCACACTGCCATGGGATATGTTATAGGAGAGCAGAACTGATTGAAACAGAATGTATGAAAATGATTTTCTACTTGCACAAAGTATTATTGGACCACACCAATACGAACCGTATGTAAAATAAATCAACAGCAATACACTTTTAATGTATAAATGTGAAAACAGGAAATTAAACATGACTTTATGAGCCTCTTCTGAGATAACCTAGGGAAAAGGAAGCCTTTGTATTTTTTGTTCTTTTAACCAAATTTTATACTGGATTTGGAGTATGGGGAGAAAAATTAATGAAAAGCCATTTCAGTTATTACTTGAATACTGGAAAACAGGTTTCTCCAACTTTGGTACTTGCAGATCTATGGTTTTCAACCCAAAAATTCCTCAAGTTGTTTGATCTGATATCAAGTTAAAGCCAATGTTAATTAGGAAATGTTGGTTTACAGTTTCATGGTTCATGAATGTTTTAACAGTGCAAAATCTCCTCTCTTCCATTTAAATAAGATTAATGCCTCAGAACTCTTGCTGTGACTTGATTAAAGTATTTAGACAATTAAGTGTTTTTTTATCAGGCCAACCTGGTCTACCCAAATATGGGACAGAGCATACTGCTTCCGCTTTTGCCTTTTCAGCCCCAATCCTTTGCAGGCAGTCACAGTGACAGGAATAGATTTGGTGCTATCCTTTGCTAATGCAATCTTGAATTGTTTGAAAGCCAAATTTCTTAAGTGCAAATTTTTAAAAAAAGATTGCCAAAATAATGGGATTGTTCATCCCAATCTAAATTATTTGAGGCAAGTTTAATGTTTTTGTTATGAAATAGTATCAGCATACAACATTGTGAATAACATTGGGAATATTTTTATTAACCATCTAATTAGTTGCTGACCTTTGATTTGTCACCTATTTTTAGTAAAGCACTTCCTATCTGTAATAAAACAATACAGTCTTCGGAATGGGGCGGTATATAAATGTAAAAAAATAATAAATAAATAAATGCAGTTTCTATAGTCCACAAAACCATAAAGGTTAAGTCATTAAAAGAGAGGTTCAGTTTTAGAACATGTAACCTTTTAACCCAAAGGAAAAAGTTTACAAATACAATATGGAATGCATATTCTGTAACAGCACTAAAATATTAATGCATTTAATAATGTTATTGTATCTGGCCTGTTATAATAATTGGGAATGAAAGGACAATAAATGACTGAAACAATAGGAAGAAATCTCAAAATACACTGTAGGTATATCAATACTTTTCAAAGGTATAACGTAGATTACTGTGACTTTCCACAATTTCAAGATAATGTTTGCCTTTTAGATTACATTTTATAATCGTACCTTCAAGACAATTGACTGTTTTTCAGTACGGATGTTTTCACAGGAGATTCCTATATATGGTTTTAGAGAGTTGCTGTCTACATTTTAGTTTGGATATTGCTTGCTTTGAAGGCAAATAAACTAGTTACTCACAGTGTATTTTGAATGCAGCTTTAATCAGCATGTTAGAGGAAGTAGAGGAAAGAGATTCATCCTTGCACATCCTCCACCACCTCTTCCTGCTTAGAAATTTAGTACTTTGAGCACAGAAAAGCACATGTGACTTTAGCCAAGTTTGGAAGCATGAATTGCTTCTTTGCGCTAACTTCTTGCATCATAGTCTTCCCCTTCCCTTTTACTTCCTGTCTCTGACAAACATCAGTAGTAAGAACTGAATGACACAATACCAGAAAGTAGTGTTATTCTTCTACACAATCTGTTGTTCCTATTTCAGTATTTCAGAAAGTGAACAGGACATAAATTGTCTTTAACCTGTGGCATGTTTTAAATCTCCAGTTTGCTTATCAGTTACATTCTAAGCAGTTGCTTTAAAAAAAAATCCAGTTGTTTTAGTGTCTATGTACACACACACACACACACACACAGAGAGACATGCATATACATAAACATACAATAAATAAATTAGGCTTATATGTGGTAGTAATTACACATGACTTTGAATAATATATATTCCATGTACTTTTCAGTAAGAAAAGTTAAAACAATATATATTCATATAGATGCTTTTAGCATTGATGTATCTGAAATAGAGCTTTTAAAAAAATAATCTACACAGTATTTGAGACTATATTATTGCTAGTGTAAGTGTGGTAATGTAGATCAGGTTTTCAGCTAGTTCAGTTCAATTTTCAATCCAGTCATCTTCCTTTCTGCCCAATAAAGAGTTCCTTAAATGGTACTGGGCTCACCAAACATTTCTGCCACCAGAAAGGATAAAGATAATATTTGCTAGTTTTTTATTTCTTTGTCACATATCAACTGTGGTTTATGAAAATCTGAATAAGAGGTTCCCTCATCTCAGTGGAGCAGTAAGGATGTTCCATGAGGAGAGGGAAATCCTTGATAGGAAGAGAGAATCTCTAGATCCCAAGGTAATTTATGCCTTAGTTAACTACTGTTTTGATCATGGTAGCATGCTCTAGATCAGGGGTCCCCAACCCCCATGCAGTGTGCCACTACCAGGCTGTGGCTGGTTTGGAACTGGGCCACGCAAGTGTACGAGGGTCCACTTATGCGAGCCACTCCCCCGCCCCCCCCGGGCTGTTAAGCCATAAAGATTGGGGACCACTGCTCTAGATAGAGCTGTGATGAAGAACACATAGAAGTTGCAGTTGGCCCAGAATGTAGTGGCATGAGCAATTTGAAGTATTTCTTGTTACATTCATGTACACTGCTGTTCCATAAGCTGCATTGCCTCCTAGTAGGCTTCTCATGCAGGTATCACCTATAAAGTTGTACATGGCATGGGGCCAAGCTATTTGGGGGAGGGGGCAGGTTTCTCCCACCTTTGTCTTCCCACCAGATATAACAGAGGGTATATTTCTGGTCCCTTTACTTAATATCATCTTGGTTTTTGTAATAATATTAGCTTTTCGTAAGACACTGAAATCCTGACGGTTTCTCCAGGGTCACAGGTTTAGGTGAGATCTATTACTATTAATGGGGTTGATGCTGTTGTTGTTTGCTTTATTTTTGGATTTGTGTGACCAAGATGTTATCCTTCAATCCCGGGTTGTATGTTATGTTGTTCGTGCTTTTAATCCTTGTATGTTGCCTAGAGTCACTTTAATGTGAAATGGGCAGTTTCATAAATAAATACATCTATTTATTCTCCTTTCACCATTAGGATAGTTTTGCTGAAACAAATGCCATGTATGTGCAACATCCACATGCATACACTTCTAAAACAAGAACTTGATGGATTGAACATTAAAGCTCAGGAAATTATACCTACTTTCTAAATGAGATGTAGAAACATTAGCATCTGAGGTGAACTATTACATCATCGATAGAGAACTGAACTCGTAAGATTGCATTTGAATCCTAATCATGAAGCACGTATTTCTTGGGCTGGCTAAATATTTCAAAAAATTATAAAACTAATAATTTATTCTGAAATACGATGGAAATT
>JANHFL010000593.1:513692-538568 GCA_032468155.1 Oxyrhabdium leporinum
AAGGATAAATGCTTATAACCTTCAAAATAAATGTACTTAACTGCATAATTCATTAACTGAATGGTTGCAATGTGTGTCAAAGACCGAAATTCTCAGTATATTTTAAGATGAGTATTTAACTCATCTGTAAAATATACTGAGAATTTGGTTGAAACTTTCATACACAAAAACTTTACTTTACATTAAATTGTTCTTTAAAAGTCTGTTTCAGAGCATAATTAATAATTGTATTTATCCTTCACTTTAGGGAGAATCTATAAAATATTTTCTGGACAATTTGGATAAACTTGGAGATCCAGTAAGTTTTATTTGTAAATTTGGTCTTTGTATTACTATGAAATGCTAGAAAGAATTTTGTCTTACTTTTAGATTCAGATATCAACAATAAGATGTAGCAGCATTTCCAAACTATAATTACATTTAATTAATAATTGATCGCAAACTAAATGTTGTAGACCCTATGATGTTCTAAGATCCAGTGTCAAATATTGATATTGTGTACTGATATTGTGTACTGTTTGCTGATTGTTCTCAAGCCACTTGAACTATTATTCTTGACCCACCTCTCGTAGTTTAGTGGAAACCCATCCATCTATTTCCTAAGAGTTACTAACTCAGGAATTTAAAAAGACTATTGACTTTGGTTATCGGATTCATTTTAGGTAGTGTCCAGTTAGATATAATACCTGCCCATTTTGGATACATTACTGATGCTCTTAAGGAATTTATAGCTTTACCAGTTATCAGTGGCAGAAAGGTCTAAAGCATGGTTCCAATAGGTTCTGTGTTATTGTTTAGCATGTAAAAATGCCATTTGTTTATGTATACAGTGCTTTTCTCACTCAAATACCCTTATTAAAGTATTATGTTAAGGTGACACAGTTGAAGTAGATTTATTCATTTTTCAAGGAACAATGAAATTTTTGTTTTCATGGACATTATGTAAGGTTACACATTGCTTTACATTCTTATGTTACTTGGTACCAACTTGCTGCAATAAAGCAGCAATCTAAAATAAGGAATTTCATTATTAATTTGCTAAAAGCTTTTACTCTTACTACTATTTTAACTTTTGATATTGCATTTCATACAATCATTCTGTGGATGCTTAAAATGTAATAGTTTTTTCTCTTTTCAAATATAAGATCATTTATTTTATTTTTCAGTAGTTGCATTAACAACTCAGATTATTTCCCCCCAGGATTATCTTCCCTCCCAGCAAGATATTCTGCTAGCACGAAGACCTACAAAAGGAATACACGAGTACGATTTTGAAATTAAAAATGTTCCCTTCAAGATGGTTGATGTAGGTGGCCAGAGGTCAGAAAGAAAACGTTGGTTTGAGTGCTTTGATAGTGTCACTTCAATACTATTCCTGGTTTCATCAAGTGAGTTTGATCAGGTACTTATGGAAGACCGGCTAACAAATCGCCTTACAGAATCTTTGAACATTTTTGAAACTATAGTCAACAATCGGGTTTTCAGCAATGTGTCCATCATTCTCTTTCTAAACAAGACAGACTTGCTTGAGGAAAAAGTGCAAAAAGTGAGCATCAAAGACTATTTCCTAGAGTTTGAAGGGGACCCTCACAACTTAACAGATGTCCAAAAATTCCTGGTGGGTTGTTTTCGTACCAAACGCCGGGACCAGCAACAGAAGCCCTTATACCACCATTTCACCACTGCTATTAATACAGAAAATATTCGTCTGGTATTCCGTGATGTCAAAGATACCATCCTTCATGACAACCTCAAGCAGCTCATGCTACAGTGATGTTGAAAAGACTGATTTGTGTTAATAGTTTACAGCAGGAGTTTAAAAAGTAAACCTGGTCTTGTCAGACCTCATGATGTGTGGGTAAAAGCTGTTGCTGTTCTTATTGCCAATTTCTCTTAAAATCAAAATCTTTTCCTGTTCATTATTGTGAATCAGTTTTAACTTTTAATACTTATTTTTAAAGCTAACTCCAGGTTCTAAATTATTCTGTGTTTTTCAACTATAAAGCCTAAACTATTAACTTGAAGGAAATTATTTGGAAACATGCAAAGTTCTTTCACCTGGTTGGATTTTAAGAGAGCTATTGAAGAGTTTTCCTGACTTAGACAACCACCAACAACTGTTTTATATGGTAAATGGCTTTGCTTTGTCAAATGATTAACCTATATTTCAAGTTTACAATTGCACTTCTATTTCCATACCAATAGAAAGTGCTTTTAGATGGTACCAGAAAAAAACAAAAATTGCCAAAGTACTTCAGGCAAAATGAATCATACATAGGAATTCTCGGTCTTGATTGGTTTTTGCTAGATCATACAATTTGACAAAACCCCACGATTTTACAATTTGGGCCTCAGTTAAGTTAAACCAAAAAGCTGCTTCCTACAGCTTTGAGAATCCTTCTCAGTTGCCATGAATAAGCCATTGTCTGAGAACACTCTTTTTTTTATTTACTAAGATATTGTGAATTGGATAATGGTGGAAGTCAAGCACAAGATTTGTTTTTCCCAAACAGTAATTCAGTTTATAGATGTCAAATGTAGCTTATTAAAGGCTAACACACTGAGTATCTACAGCTGTAGTTGACAGTAGTAGCCATTATTTTAGCCAAAAAAACCTAAAATTGAATTAAAGTGTAAAGCAGCTGAATAATTAAGACAAATGATACATTAAAAATGGTAAAATTAAAAACTTACTCCGCCTTGTGGCTCAGTTACATATTTTGAGGACTTAATTTTGCAATGAAATAATAAAAATAGCTTTGTTGATACTTTGGAACTGGTCAAAAGCCAGTGTCCCCTGTAATTCTGAATATAATTATACATTTTATCCTAGGTTCCACCATATTGAGCTTTAAAGAGGATATTTATAAAAGGGATTGACGCTTGGGTTCTAATGTTTAATGCAATAAAATATATTTGCTTTGCTTAAGAACAAAAACAATTAGCAAATTTCCCTTCTTTGTTTCATTTGTTACACAAGCCAATTTTAGTCATTGTTCTAAAAGAAACCCAACTATTCTGTAATTTTTGTAAAAGGAAATCAATGTTTTCATATTTTTAAAAAACAATACATTTTTGCCATTAATTAGACTAGGAAAATTAAGTTTGTGTGCCAATTGATGCAGTATCTTATAATCTAAAGTGCCTCTTGGGTGTTTGTTTTTTTTAAACTAATAGTGGCCTTACAGTGAATACCAGTTTGACGGAAAAGAGCTTCAAAATCATAACAGACAACAGAGTTCAAATAAATGATTTTGCTAGAGTACAAAGCCAACATAATCAGAACCTTCAGGATTCTAGGGTGAAACAAAATGGGAGGAGGGAATGCCATTTTTTCTATACTGGTATTTTAGAATACTACCAACACTGTTAAAAAGAGGGAAGTAAATGGTAAATAAAACTACAGATACAAAAATGAAATATTAACTTTAACAACTTCTGACAAGAGTATTGTTTAGAATATCCATTTTCCTTTGTATTCCAGAAAAATGACTTTTAGAGGACAGTGAGGAAAGTTGTTAAGGTAATGTTTTATTCTGGAAATAAAATTAAAGCACCTGTGGAAAATTAAATTAAAACTGTGGAAAATTAAAGCAACTTTAAGTGATCATTATCAATCTCAATATATTTGATGCACATGGGCTTACATGTATTTTAAGTAGCTGTAAGGGACTACAATTTTAATGATAGGAGATCTGCTTCTCTCCTCATCAGTCAGATGGACAGAATTTGAGAGTGGCGGAATTGGTAGGAAAAGTAATCCAGAATTAGTTAATTAGTTCTTTTCCCAGGCATTTCTCCCCTCAATTTATCATGGGCTTTTTTGATTTTTTAAAAGAATTATTGGAAGGATAAACTATGTTGTGCTAATTTTGGGTAATTGAAATGCTGTACCAAAATCTTTGGTGAGAGAGATTGAGTCATGGTTGCAATAGTTAAATTGCTAGCTTGCAAACCTGAGGATCCTCTAGTTCAGGGGTGTCAAACTGGTGGCCCGTGGTCTGGATGAGTCATGTGAAGGCCACGCCCACCTGAGCTCCACAAAGGGAAAAACATTACAATATGTCACGTGATGGCAACATGATGCCATGGGAGTTTGATACCCCTCCTCTAGTTCATTGCTGTTTTTTTTTCTTTTTCCTCTTGTCCTATTACTATGAGTTTATGGACTCTAAACATTCTTGGGTACAGACTTTAATGTCCCCTTTGGGGTATCTGGTATTTTTATATATATATAATTTTTAATATGTTCTATAGTCTGAAATAAAACAGGAGTTAAAAAATTCTTGCTAATAAGAGTGGCTTAGTTTTCTCCAGTACAATTCTTTGTTGCCAGTGGCCTTCATAGAAACATTTTTTACAAACATTTTTAAACATTCTTTTTATTTGGTGTGATAGGTTTTCAAATTCATGAAGACTGTTTAAAAAAAGTATCTAAATTTTTGACTTCAAAACTGACCTTTTTTGTATTTTAGATTTTTATAGTTTAGTATTTTAAAATCTAAAGCAGAGGTATTTAAGTTCTTGCATACTTAATTTCCTTAAACTTTAACCAGGTCATTTTTAAATAAACACAGTATTTAGCCTTGTGCCTTATTTTGCAGAAACTCAATATAGAGAACCATTTCTCAAGACTTGAGAAATCCTCTATTTTCTCACTCTGAAATAGATGAAAATACAGGATAGAACAGTTTTGCCTCATTCCCAATTTCTTGTACTGATAATGCCAAAGAGTAGTTCCGATATAACTTTTGACAAAAGAAAGACATTAGAAGGATCGTCCTGATGCTCTGACCACTGTATGGCAGATGTTTTTTTCTCAAGTTAAATTTGACTCAGTTTTGAACAGAAGTGGACATTGTATTTTTACAAATGTTGCTGAACTGCAACTGCAGTTATCCTTCCTAACTGGTTATATTAGCTTGCATTGCTAAAAACTAACATTCAACTTCAGACAACCATATATTGCCTGGCCCTATTTTAAAGGATAAATTTAAATAGAGATAATAACAAATTTCTTAAGCTGTTGGTTAGGTTTTGTGTGTATTATGGTCATCTGTTCAAATAGCAATTAAGAACTTCTGATTGATGGTACCACAACTTAAGTCTTATTTTAAAATCAGGTTAAAATATACAGCACTGCAATAGTGTCCTTGGCAGTTTTGTTTATCTTATACTTGAAAGCAGATGATTGCCAATTATTTAAAACTGCTTTCACTTTCTTCAACAGCAGCAACAGGTTATGTGCTATAAAGTTGTTTGTAAAACATATTGTGTAATGACACCACAGAATCTTTAATGAACCATGATTTGTATTACTTTTGTATAAATGAGGGATATGTTTTATGACTATACTTTTGAAATATGTGTATCTTCTGTAACTTTCTAAGGAATAAATACTTTGTAAATTCGCCCCACCCCTTTTTGTCCATAGTTGGCAATAAATTATTTCTAAAGAAAGTCTTCAAATGTATCATTTAAAATGGTTTGATTACTAAAAGATGAAAGCTTCATTTAGTGTACATTGCTCTCTGTACATAATTTGCAAGTGTTCAAGCCATTAATACTGCCTTGTGTAAATTACTGACAGTAAATAAACAATATACATCCTCATGAAGCTTGTATTTTTGTACTTTAGAAGTGTTTTTAATTAGTTTTCAGTACAATCATTTTTGACCACCTAGATTTAAGTAAACTTTAATTAAGCTATCCACTAAATTTAGTTTTGTGGTATGCTCTAATACTTTTGCAAAAATTAAGGAATCAACTTTATATAATTCACAGGTACAAAACACTTTGTGTTGTGCTAAGTAGGATTTCAATGCTAAACTAAATTATTTTGTTTTGTTATATTGTTTTCAATCTCTTTCTTGAACCTTTGTTTTAACTGCCCTTATTCACAAACTAAGATATGAATAAAACAACTGCTGTTTAGGTTCATATAACATGGTAATCCACAACAAGAAAACCACATTTTTATGTAGACTGATTTATGAACTAAATTAAAAGTTTTTAAGTGTTTTCTTGTCCTAAAAAGGAATTTGAGCACAGTATGAACAGAATATATCAGGAAAGAGATTTTGATCTTTTATGCCAGGGGTGTTAAACTCAAGGCCCTGAGGCCGGATCCAGCCCGCGGGGTGCTTACATCTGGCCCACGGGGTCTCCCTGGAAACAGCGAAGGACCGGCCAGTGATGTCTCTGCCACTGAAACTGGAGCTGCATGCGGCCCTCCTGAGCTCCGTTTTTTCTGGCAGAGGGTTGCAGGAAGCTGTTGCAGCCGAAAATGGAACTCGGGAGCCCGTTTTCGCTGGCAGAGCGCTCGGGCCTACACAGGCACCCCCAACACGAATACGTTGAGCCTACCCTGGCCCTCCAAGGTCAAACAACCCTGATGCGGCCCTCAATGAAATCGAGTGACACCCCTTTTATGCAATGCCATATACGGTATGTGATTGATCTTGTTATTTCTACCTACCTAGAAGCCTTCCTTTTCTTTAAAAGTACCTTTGACATTGCACAATGGCACGACAAATGAAAAAATCTCCAATTCCAGCCAAAATGACTAAAAAAATCCACCAATCTTTTTTGACTTTTAAAACTTACTGGCATTAAATTTGTTTGCATTATTTTTTTAGCCAACTACTTATATCTACAGATACTTAAAATTTCAAGTCATGGCAAATAATGCAAATACAATAGTAATAGCATTCATTTACCTGTAAGATACTTAATAACATACCTTACCAAACCGTAATGCCAAAAACAGAACAACATATTCCTCTTTTCCTTAACATTTTCTTTCATGTTAACGAATAACTGGGCATCAATCTCTACAGCACTTGTAAATAAGAGAAGCTGCTTTTCTTGCCACTTTTCCTAGGCTAAAGTAACTAAGATACTTTCATTGACTCTTAATGTCAGTTTTGCTTAAACTGAGCTATTCAGGAAAGGTATGTTGTACGGGTAGTCCTGGACTTACAACAGTTCACTTAGTGACCTTTTGAAGTTACGACACTGAAAAAAATGACATGACCGTTACAGCATTCCCATGCTCGTGTGATCAAAATTCAGACACTTGGCAACTGATTCATATTTACAATGGTCGCAGTGTCCCCCTTCTCGACCTTCTGATAAGCAAAGTCAATGGGGGAGGCAGATTCACAAACCTGTTACTAATTTAACTACTGCAGTTATTCACTTAACAACTGTGGTAAGAAAGTTCGTTAAATGGGGCAAAATTCAGTTAACAAACGTTTAGCAACAGAAATCTTGGGCTCAATTGTGGTCGCAAGTCAAGGACTACCTGTATATCACTTTTTTTAGCAGCTCCAAGAATGGAAGTTTTATCTTTTTTTTCCTATGTACAACATTCATACATAAAGTACATGTTTTGTGGTTTTGTAATATTCCAAAGGATTGGTGTAAAAATTTGGCAGGATCAGTATTACAATACAACAACACACTAGCCATTACAAAAATAAACATGAGCAACTATTGAATGCTGTAACAATTTCAGAGGACTTTGTTCCATACTTATGTGGCAGCATCTAATTAGCATATATTAATATTCATTTCCATTTCCAAAAGCTAACGTTCTAATGAATATGAATAAAGTCTTATATAAAATTAAGAATACTCTAGTATTCATCGATATGCCCCCATCCTTGTACTGTACACAAACTAAACTGGAGGTTATTCCCAGATTTGGCAGTATGGAAATATGTCATTGGTATCAATTGTAGTGGGAAGAGCCCTCATTATATTCTCTTAAAATTCTAATCAATTTGCTATGCTGCTTTGAAAATAAGCAATATTCTCTTTGTATCAATCGTGTCAAAACCTTAGCTGCCCAATGTAATATATTATACTATTGTCAGCTGTGTTGGTCAGCTCTGTTAAGGAACATCCATGCTTTACTAAGTATAGATAGTCCTCCCACTCACAACCATAGGTGGTCGTAAGTGTGAAAAACGATTTCAAGTCACTTTTTTTCAGCGCTACTGTAACTTCAGACGATCACTAAACGAATGGTCGTAAGTCAAGGACCACCAGTATATGCGCTAAATAATACTCATCCAAATGCTTGGGTTGATTTACAGAACCAAGACTTGGTTCACACAACAGATTGAGCCACAAAGTAGCCAGCCGCATTTAAGCTCAGCATACTGTAGAAACTCACCATTGTTTACTACTGCGTGCAGCCTGACCACAGTAATTTTGTCAGTAAGAGCCCAACCCCATTCCTGCCTGCTACAGCTCACTGCATAAGGAGTCCCGACACTTCAGATGTTGCACTTTGACATCGAGGGAGAAACATCCCTGCCTATGTATGCATACAGAAGCATTCGTCTGCATTCTGTCTAAAGGCTTCCCTGAATCCCAACTAAGCTAGGGGTGCGTGCACAGCTTTCATTTACGGTGCTATTCACACTAAAGTCTGCTGCCGACTGCCACAAACATCTGGCGGGATACGACTGCCTTCTGCTGCTGGGTGGCTGGCGAGTGTAATGTCGAAACACTTTCTTCATTCCTTCAGAGTTGCTGGCTACATCTGCACGTTCTTAATTGCAGCTTATTGGCTTCATGTCACTTTTGGGATTCAGAGGATGTCCTGGGCTAGTTATTGTCGTTTTTTTAAACCCACTGGGCACACCCAGCTTTCAGGATTAGTTTATGGCTCCGCGTCGTGAAAATATCCAAAAAGGGTTTACTTACTAAACCTTCAGCGAGCATGGCATACGCCAACACGCTCTGCTGCGGACCACAAATACTTCGGCGGGGATGCCGCAGCTCTCTAGCGACACGTCCAATGTCGCAGCGGGAGCAAAAGCAACACAAAAACGGGCACGTCAAAACTCCCAGCCTGCTTCGCTTCTTGCCCTCTAACGGCACGCGTCGTGCCCCCCCACCTCTACACCTCGCGCGTGGGCAGAGCTTCTCCTGAGGCGAGCCCGCGTGCGCCTTCGGCACGTGGTCTGGCGACGTGGAGTCTCCTAGAGAAACTCCGAGAGAAGGCGCGCGCTCTGCCTCCCAACCCGGGCTTTTCCAGCTCCGCCCTCCGCTCTCGAGGCGGCAAAAGACCTGCTTCCGTTGAGACTGCAGCGGCGGCGGCGGGAGGGGGGGGAGGGAAGAGAAGGGAGGGATCGGTTGACCTAGCAACGGGCTTGTGTAAGCGGTCGGCCGGCCGGCCGATGCGTGCATGCGCGCGTAGGGCGGTTTATCTGCGGCGGCAGCAGCAACGACGGCCCCGTGCAGTGAGTGGGGCGCGTGCAGTCTGGCCGCCGTCAATTGGGGGGAGGGGGAGGATAACTCTCTGCTTCCTGGAAGGTGGAGACTAGAATCAGCTGCAGCACGCGGGAGATAGTCTGATTTGGGCGCCATTTAGCTAGAATAATAGTAACTATAATAATAGAATAACTTTAGCTTTATTGTCACTTTGAATGTACACTTTTATTTTTATTTTATTTTATTTCAGAATAAAATTGGTTCTCTTCTTCCAGGATGTGAGCTTAAGCTGACGATCAAATTATTCCCCTCGCAGTATGTTATGTTGCTTCTATATTAAATCACTACAGAAATTAACCAATATATATGTATGTTACATGGGGGTTTAAGACAGATGTGAGTAAATGGGGACAGTGGAAAGCTTGCCTGTCTTAGGTGGTAACTACCTTGGTAAACATGAGTGGTTTCAGGAAAATAATAATAATAAACCGGATCACAGCTAGTCACCCTGACTTACTGTCATGGGAAATCACAGCCGACTGCAGGACTGTAGACCAGATTGAGAAACTGAACAACAACAACAAAATCCTTCAATATGGCATTGGCCAATCATTTTCACGGTGTTTCCAGGATAATTGCCTGGATGTGTCCAGGTGTTCACCTGAAGGTAGAGGTGCCGTTATTTGCTGAACTCCTTTGGGATGCCCTGTCATCCATAAATTGCACCTGAGGATTGGGGAAGTGCTTTTGGAGCACCATAATGGGGGCTAATGTTAAACTGCATCTTCAAGTTCCCCCTCTTAAAGAATGAGTTGCTTATCATGGAATTGAGAGGATTTGATATACTAGCCCAATTCAGAGGAATATGCTGTATTAGCCTAACTCAGAGGAATATGCTAAAGCGAGTTTTAATAAATGACTTACTACTTTGCTTTCTGGAACTCCAAAATACAAATTCAGTAAAGTTCTTGGCTGCTGGGTTATCCAGTGAAATTTTCAAATTTTCCCAGAATCCAGTGAAATTTCAGAAAATGAATGTAAAAACTCATCATTATGAATATGCAAACTTATGAATGTACAAGCATGAGACCTGCTCCCAATAACTTACAATATCCAAGAATGTGTTTATGGTTGTGTAGGAAAAATAGCTAATTAAAGATTATAATTCTGCAAAAATATATTTTGTAAAATTATTGACAAAGGAAGTTACTAAAAAATTTTTTTACTCCTTCAAAACTTTTAAAACAGTTTTGGAAATATATTGTAGAAGAATACATTTTGAAACAGGTTCAGAAAATTTAGCTGAAGAACAGGTTTGCTTAAATTATGTTTTCTTAGTTAAATTAGAAGGATCTAATTTGCTTCCCTAATCTCTGTGCACAGAATATGAGATTAGATTTGTGCATAAGAAAATCAATGTCCTCACTTTACTATGTGGCAGGTGTTTTTTTGAAACCAAGAAGACAGGTTTGGAATATGGTATATCTATGTATTATTTTTTAGAAAGAAAGGCTTACATTGGAGATTATCAAGTATTGAACAAATAAATAATTATTTTACCTTCCCAGACTGTTGAAAGTTGTTTGTGGGTGCCATTGATGTGCAGTGAAAAGTGGAAACATGTTATTTTCAAGACTTATTAGTATATAAATCCATTCATATCCATCATGATATTCTCAACATATGCCATCTTGAATTCTTGTATGAAAGATGGGATAAAATCCAATAACTAAATGTTGTACTTACAGATGTGGGTTGAGCAAAAGATGGCGGAACACAATCTTAAAAAAAATAAAAGAGTATCCATAACAGTCACTTCACAATGTAACATCATTTTAAAATGAAAAATACATGATCTGTCCACTAATGATAGAAAATGGAAAACTGCCCTAATAATCCTTTCTACAGTTTAATGTTTGCAGATGTTCCAGATGAGCATAATTGAGAGGAAAATGTTGGATGCAATGAATCATGGACTCAATTAAATAATACAATAAATTATATGTACCACAGAGATTAAAGTTGTTATGAATTATGCCTTGTATGAGAATCATCTGGATACTAGTCGACAATAAACCTCAAACCAATATTGCATGTACTGAATTTTTTTTAAAGTTGTGATCCGTTAACTAATTCAGGAACTGGACTGAGGACAACTTGCAGCAAATCTTCCCCATGGTGATCTTGTCAGAAAGCAGAAGTTGGTTATGAAATAATAGTTGGTACAGAAATAGGAAGAGAATGGAGAAGTTGATTGTTGCATGAGTAGGACATGATCCTTGCTGAATAAGCACTAAGCTATGTTGCATGTCCAGGGCTTGGCTTGTTACTTATCTGCTTGCAATAAGAATCAGAGGAATTTGCAAGACTTAACTGATGGCAAAGAGGAACTGTTTAAAATAATATGCATGTAAGAGCCAGATTTCATAACCAGTATTTATCTTTGCTTCTTGTTATTAGATGAAGGTAATTAGGCATTCTGAGGAGGCATTGAAAACAGCTCTTATCTCCAAGGACAGGCAGCTTTTGAAGCTTTATGAGAAGTTTGATCCCCAGGAGAAACATTTGCTGAATGAAGCATTTCAACCAGACAGTGCTCTTTTTAAACCTATAACACTGGAATCTAAATCAGACTGGATCTCCTCACATCCAGAACCCACTCAAGATTTTTCACAGTTTTATCATGACCCCTGCAGAAATTTGCCAACCCCACAGAAGAGACAGATTTACATCCAGCCTATTGGTAATATTAAAGAATCGGCTATGAAAGTGTTAATTGAGCCATTAAATAGCAATTAATTAAAAAGGCAGCTTTCAAGCTTTCCACTTGCATAATTATCATCCAAACCTGATTATTATTGGGCCAGTTTTTCAGGATAATTGTCTCTGAACTGATAGCATGATTCTTTATCCTACATACTCCTACAATTCCACAATGTGGGCAACAAGGGACAGCAGTGGATGAGTTTTTATCTTCTACTTGAGAAGGTTGCTAAGGCAGTCTGACTCTTCATATCACAATGTGTAGGACAGGGGTGTCAAACTGGCGGGCTGGATGCATCACGTGCAGGCCATGCCCACTCCAGCTCCATGAAGGGAAAAAACATCACAAAACGTCACGTGATGGCAACATGACACAGCGAGTTTGACACCCATGATGTAGGAGATCAGATTTATACTGTATCAAATGAACATTAAGAAAGCAAAGTTAATAAAACATAAAGCCCAATTCAGTGCATGCTTAAATTCAAAAGAACCTATTTTGAATAATAAAATATATACCCAAGTAGGCATGTAATTAAAGCCTAGGTTCTTCAATTTCCCTGGATACTGATATCTGTTCTTTGTATTGAATTGCTATTTTTGTTCATTAAATGTTCCTTGGCGTTTTCTCTTGTCTTTTAAAATAAGCTAATTGTTCCTACTCAGAATTGTGTAGCAAGACAGTTATAAAGTAAAGTTAACATTTACTGTTGTATGATTTGGCTATAAACTGGAAGGAAAAAACTGCTATTAATTAATGTTTTCTGGACCTAGGTTCTTTTGGAGATGCCAAAGTTAGCACAGATGTCTACTTGAAATGGCTGAGAGATTACTGTGAAGCATTTTACTATGGCCTGACTGTAAGAATCCTAGACCCAACGCCAGTTTCACACACAGGTTGTGCTTTTCGAATCAATGAATACACACACAATCTGCAGATCCATGCAGGTACGAGAAATAGACAAAACTGCTAAGATTAGTTCATTCTTGTGATTTTGATCAATTTTATCAACTGGATTATAGATTTCAGGTGTATTCAGGTGCTCAGAGTCACCTTATTGGTGAGATGGGCAACATATAAACTTAATAAATATAAATAAATAATTTTGTAATATTTTCTTGGGCAAGTAAAAAGGCTGACATTCTTGAGTGACTGATTGTAATCAAAAGTCAAAAAAGATGATGCTTGATGAAAAATGAACTTGACCTATCATAGGTTAGAGTTGCTATTAAATGCCTACCCTCTGTGTTCGTATTATGCCCTTATTTGCCTTGTATTGATATGCTGAGATACAGTCTATTCTATGATGAGGTTTATTAAACTGCCTTGGAAGTCAGTGTATTTGTTTTTCTGTGATTAGAGATATCTTTTCCTCCTGGCCAGAAGCAGAGATCTTTCATTTCACCTCTTACCTAATTATTTTAATTTAAGGATGCTGAGGGTTGAAACCAAAATCTGATTAATACAAAATGTGTGTTGTTGAAATGCTGTATGATTCTTATTTTGCTGGTGCTTTTGTATATACATGGTAAATAAATACTCCATCATAAAACAAATGGAACATGCTTAGATTTGTTGTTTTAACTGCAAATTTCACATTCATTTTAAAGGGGCTAAATTCAAAATGATTAGGTTTAAATTCATAGTCCTTATCTCCCCCCCCCTTGCTTCTGTGATATGTAATTTGGAGAGGTTATCTTAATCTCTCTCTTATTTCAGGATTACTGTTATGGCTGCAGTTCTTGATTATGCAATTACTGCCTTCTATGGAGAGACACTGATACCTGTTTTTCATATAGGGTATCTCTTGAGTTATCTAAAGAAAAAAAAGCCAAAGGATGCTTTTTGCATTGTGGGAATAACCACGATAGATCTTTACCCCAAGGACTCTTGGAATTTTGTCTTTGGACAAGCCTCCTTAACAGAAGGTATGTGGTTGGCTTCCTTTTAAGTTCTCAGGGTGACTCATAATATGACTTTAACCAATCATCTTTTCATAGTTCATATGAAATAAAATTACCTCTGAATATAAATAGAAAATTACCGTATTTTTCGGTGTATAAGACACACTTTTTCCACCCCCAAAAGTGGGTGGAAATGTCTGTGTGTCTTATACAGTGAATGTTGCCGAAGCCCCGCCCATCCGCTGTCCCCCACCCTTCGGCCTCTGCGTCCTTGCAACAGAACAGCAAACAGCCTGGTCAGCTTCAGCACAGCCTGATTAGCACAAGCAGCTGATTGTCAGTTGGATCGGCCTCCCAATGACCCACTGTTTCAGGCTGGAGGGATTGCCATCGTCTGTTGCCGCCTCCGTGCTCCCCATTTTCAGCCTCCACATCCTGTTTTCAGCCTCCCCACGTCCCGTTTTCAGCGTCTGCGTGACCCATTTTGGGTCCATTCCGGGCGGCGGGGATTGGAACAGGCGGAAAATGGGGCGCACAGAGGCCGAATACGGGGCTCACGGAGGCCAAAAATGGGATGCGAAGGCTGAAAATGGGGTACGCGGAGGCAGCAATAGGCAATGGCAATCCCTCCAGCCTGAAACAGCAGATCGTCGGGAGGCAGATCCAACCGACAATCACAATCAGCTGCTTGTGCTATGCTGAAGCTGAAACAGGCTGTTTGCTGTTTGCTGCAAGGAGGCAAATTGCTGAGATGCAGAGGCAGATTTTTTTTTCTTGTTTTCCTCCTCAAAAACTAGCTGCGTCTTATACTTCGGAGCGTCTTATACTCTGAAAAATACGGTACTTGAGAATTGTTGTGACACTACTGAAAGTGCAGAAGAGAGGGGTTTTTGCACTGCAAGAAAACTAGATCTGCAGGTTTTCAGTAGAAGGCAACTCTGTACAGGAGTCATAGCCTGTTATTAGTTCTCTTTAACTCAGTTGCATGTAACTCAGATGCAGTTTAATGTACCTTGAGTGAACATAACAATATCCTTGCATTCCTTGTTTATCAGCGTAGAGGAGTAGTTAGAAACAGGATACTGCTTTTGTAACTTCTGGCTGGATCAGAGTACATTGTATTGCAAATATTGTATATCACTACTAAAATGTAAAAGTAACAACTACAGTCAGTTTTCTTTTCTGCTGGCTTCGTGGAGGCATCTATGAAGTTTTCTTGATTGCACATTAGTATATCCATAGTTTTACAATTTGCCACAAATTATTTTTAGTAGGATGGAAAGAATTTTGAAAATGCAGGTATCACACTTCATTCCCGTGTGATTGACCCGATTCCAGTGCTCAGCATCTTGGGAAAAGATCTTCTACATAGGGGTGTCAAACTCGCAATGACACGTCATCACATGATGTATCGCAACTTTTTTCCCCTTTGCTAAACCAGGGGAGCATGGCTAGCATGTGACGCATCCAACCCGCGGGCCGTGAGAGTGACATCCCTGTTCTACACAGTAAAAAGTCTTTTAGTGGCAAGCCCAAGGATCATGTAATTCATTGACCTTGACAGTGTTCACATTTATTAGTATGCTAAAGTACAAATACGTAAATTACTTTATTACATGTTGTTGTTGTTAGTTGTGAAGTCATGTCCGACCCATTGCCACCCCGTGGACAACGTTCCTCCAGGCCTTCTTTCCTGTCCTCTACCATCCCCCGGAGTCCATGTAAGCTCATGCCAACTGCTTCAGTGACTCCATCCAGCCACCTCATTCTGTGCCGTCCCCTTCTTCTTTTGCCCTCAATCGTTCCCAGTATTAGTCTCTTCTCCAGTGAATCCTTCCTTCTCATTAGGTGGCCAAAGTATTTGAGTGTCATCTTCAGGATCTGGCCTTCTAAAGAGCAATCAGGGTTGATCTCCAGAACTGACTGGTTTGATCGCCTTGCAGTCCAAGGGACTCGCAGGAATCTTCTCCAGCACCATAGTTCAAAGGCCTCAATTTTTGGTGCTCAGCCTTCCTTATGGTCCAACTGGCAGGTACCCTAATGAGCAGTGACATTTTATCTTGAGGTCCTGGAATATTTTAAGGATTGGGTTTGGCTTAAATTTTCATTGCAAATTGCTAGTTACTTAAAGCCTAGAGGTTATTCTATGGGGTTCAGGAAATTAAATTCATGGACCTTTGCAGTTTGATTACTAAATATTATCCAAGTCCTGGTTTTCAGGAAGGAATATATAGAGGCTATCAGAATAATATATAAAGTCTGTGATGGAGAGGAAGATGGTAACTGTTTTCAATTGTTCATCATGAGTTATGTTGTATGTCATTGACCAGTAGAGGGCAATGGTAGTATATCTGGAGCCTTTTTATAATAAAGCCTAGGAGCCTTTAATTTGCCATCCTGGAGTAAAGCATTTCTATTGATGGTCATACATAGGATATCTTGATTTATATGTTTGCAAACAAAGTATTTTAGAAGGAAACATGAAACCATTGGAGGGTTGTATATTTTCTCAAAGCCTCATTTACCTGCAAAAGACAAATTCTTCTCTGAAATGGTTATTTGGACAAACAGGAGTTATTACAAGATAATGGGAGTTATCTTGTAATATTCCATTACCGATAGAGGAGAATATGTGTAGCTCAGGGTTGAAATGAGGGGCCTTGGTGCTCTCTGAGCTTGGTTGTTTAACAGAATAACAGAGTTGGCAGGGACTGCTGGAGATCTTCTAATCCAACCCCCTGCTCAAGCAGGAAAACCCTATACCATTTCAGACAAATGGTTGTCCAATCTTTTCTGATGATGTTACTTAGTTTGGGTAATGAAATGTCTGCAAGAAAACAACCAACCTTAGCACTAAGGACTTCTCATATCTCAGTCCTTTTTTCAATTGTGTAGAGGAGGTGATTGACTACAAGAGATGTCATTAAGATCCTTTCAGTCTTTACTTGGGCTCCATTTCTCCTCTCCCATTTCTTCTGATCTCCCTTTCCAAAAGGGTTGTTGCTAAGCCCCAGTGCAGAAGTGTTTTGGGGGACTTTTCTATCCTTTCTAAACTCAGTTGCTGAGTCAACTGTTTTGCATCTGAATTGGTCCAGGTGAAAGAGAAAACACCGTTACTCCAAGACACAAAAAGATTGTTGCTCTGAAACTTAGATTTATGCCCCCCTTAAATATTTGATCTTTTTCCAAGCCAGGGAGAACACTTAGCTTTGGCATCATGCCAAAGGCTAGGCAGTAAAAAGTGGTTATGTCTAAGATTAAATTGAATTTAAATATAATTAAAATAAATAGTCCTGAATTAAATATAGAATAGGATCTATTATATTTAATAATTTATTCCTCCCATCATTTTAAAAGATTTAGTTTTACGACAACTCTCTTTGAAGTAAACTGCAAGGTTTCTATATTAGAAATATTATTTTGGATACATATAGTATGTATATGTATGTATGGTTAATGGTGCAGTCTCCTGTTGGTACAACTTTAATTTGAATTCCCCTTTGCTTTGGTAAGGTGTGGGGATCTTCAGCTTTGCCAGATATGACAGTGACTTCTACAGTGCAAACTACAAGGGCAGGTTGAAAACAGCAAAAAGGCTTCCTACAGCTGACTATTCTGTGTTTGATGGCTGCTATACACCTGAAATCACAAGTCAACTGCTTCTGAGATCCTGCAAAGTAAGTGTTTTAAATTACTAGAGTTATATTGAGTTATATTATATGTATATTATAGTTAAACCGAATTTCTGTTTTAATATCCTCACTTCTTGTTTAGTTTTAAAGCAACTTCAGCTCTTTTTATTAAAGAAACAGTAGCCTATTAAAAAAAATTAACATGTGAGTCATGCACTTAGTGTTTCCCAACCTCAGCAATTTTAATATCTGGGGACTTCAACTCCCAGAATCCCATAGTCAGCTTGCTGGGAGTTGTAGTCCACACATTTTGAAATCGCCACAGTTGGGAAACCCTGGCTTAGGGCCTGGGAAGCTTGACTGGATGGAAGTGTAATAGCCCCGCAGTTTACTTTTCTTAAGCTACATGGAAATCTCTTGAGAAGATTTCCTCAGATTTACATTGCAAGGAATCGGATTCCTTTATTCCTGCAGTTTTATAGTTAATATATGCCATGCACTAAATAATCGTAAACAGTTAATGTAATTAAAATTAAGTTATTTTGTCTTCTTTAGAAATGAAATGACTTGAAATGGATATTGGCCATTCCCTCACTTATAGATTTATAGTGTCTTCTAGGATCACTCACTAACCATCATTACAGCATTATAAATCCTATCTTTTAACTACTATTTTAGCAGAATGATTAGATGCCACAAGATGTTATAAGTACATGGTGAGGAAAGAGCAGCTGATTAGGTTGGCATCACAAACATAGTCAACCACATTTTAACCTAACTGGTTGTGAGGATTCAGCTTATTTATTTATGTATTAATGTGTCACACAAAGCCAAAAAATCATTCCTACCCTATGATAAGCATATGATATGAATACCACAACTCCCTGCTTTCAGGAAATAAAATATTTCCTCAATGATTATTTTGTTATTATTATTCTGGACCAAAATATTAGATTAATTAATGTGATCATTTGGATCTTACATTGAAATTATGCAGAAATGTGAGGACCCTTTGTTGCACAGGGAGATCATTGGCTTGTGGATTAGAGAAGCTTGAGATCTGTTTTGACTCACTATTTTTATTGTGCTTTTCATATCTTAGAATAATGTAAGTATTATTATACTGAACTAAATATTGTTCTGCTAAAAGATTAAAATGGCTTAGTTAATATTTATATTGACTGAAAAGTCTAAAAGTAAATTAAAAGGGCTAAATACTTTTTATTTGATTTGTTTGTTAAATTGATCACTTGCCTTTTCTCTAGGTGTTCAGATAGCAAAGCTATGAGGTTGGGGTGAGAGTGCTTGACTCAAAGTCATCCAGCGCATTTCTATGGTTGAAATTGGCCTTGTATCTGGCTGTCCCAATTGTAATTCAAGACCAGTCTATCTAGCACTGGCCAATTCTACCTTTTCTCACAAAAGAGATTTTTTGTGTCCAAACACCCTGGATTGCAACTACAGTTATTCAAGTCCACAATCAATAAGTCAAACCTAATGAGAAGGCTGGTTTAAGTAGAACTCTATGGCAGAGCAAGAATTCAGTCATCATTTCCCCCCGCTATAAAATGATTTTGCCCTCTTAAGTTATTCCACTTCCTGAAATGAAAGAGTATACTCTGATTTGAAAAATAACTAGCGGTGCTATAAGGACTATTAAGCGCTTATTCAGCACAACCGTTGTGGTTTTAAGTTGTCTTATGTGATTTGGCTATATTTGTGTTTCAGACTTTAACGCACGAGATTGGACACATCTTTGGGCTCCATCACTGTCAGTGGTTACAATGTGTTATGCAGGGATCTAATCATCTGGAGGAATCAGATAGACGTCCATTAGACCTTTGTCCTATTTGTTTGCGCAAGCTGCAATCTGTACTTGGGTTCAGCATTCTGGAAAGATACACGGTATGTCATTTCAGGATGGAGCCTTGTATCCTTTAATGGTATGAGAACTACTTTAAATGCTGCTTTTTCCAGCTCTGGCAGAAACAAGAAACCCAGATTAGGCACAAGGGATTCATTACATTGCTCCACTGCATACCAGTATTCACTCTGTGCTGTTGATGGTAATGATGAGGTTCAAGGCGGATTTAGGGACTCAAGTCAAAAGCTCAGCTTAGCAGAATAATAGGAAAGTCTTCTGGATAGTGTGGATTTATAAAAAAAGCCAAGAATTTTTGAAAAATTAATCCATAGATCTGCCACACCCAACCATTTGTATATACAGGTTTGGTTTACCACGTAGGGCTTGTTTCATTGTTTTCTTTATGACATTAAGGAAATGAAATGCGGCTCTGAAGAAAATTGATCAGCAATATAGCGTGTGAAAGAAGAAGTCATCAATGTAGAAATTTGACTTGATACTAAATAGCTAGCCTGTATTTTCTGGTTTCTTACTATACATGCCCATTTTGAATAAACTTTCTAATTTTTTAGGCGCTGCAGAGATGGATAGAAGATAAAGCTAATGGAACAGAAGAAGGACACAGCAGTGAGGCTAGAGGAGGATTGCCAAAGCCGGTGGAGTCATTTACAGAAAGTTATGGGTTGCTTATGAAATGCTTAAGCGTCCTCCAGAAATAGGTTTGCTATGCAGGTTCAAAGGGAATGCTCTTATTATAATAGTATAATCACTGCTAAAGTATGGTGATAAATTAAATATATTTTAAGTTAAAAGCTAAAAAAAAACCCTTATACTGTAGTAAATATTTCAGCTATTTGTTCTGCATGTTTTCTTTTGTCTCTATTAAGCTACTCTTTTCCCTGTAATGTCTAACACAGTCTAACAACACATTATTTATTTCTTATATTGAAAGAGTTAAGCTGTGTTGCAGTCCATGGAACTGCTGTCAGGCATCTGAATTAGTTGTTTCGTCCACAATATTGATTGACAAATTGAGCCCTGTTTCTGTCTGTAAAATACCTGCCTACATGACTTTGGAACAAACATCAGCAACTTAAAGGAGCATTTTCTCTGCCTGTTCAGCAAATGGTCATGTTTGCATTCTATGATGAATGACAAATCCTGCTCATTTGCATGGAACAAGGAATGGAATGGAAGCAAATATGTTGTGCATATCAATAAACCCTTCATGCACATCGGAATTGAAAATTGGCCAGAAAAACTTGTGGGACATGAAATTGATCAGAGCCTCCAGTACCTGTGCTTCTGAAGTCAGTTAATTTCTCTCACAATATAGACTCTGTCCATTTCATCAGGGGTAACAGATCAAATACATCAGGGATAACGGGTCAGATTCACTCCAGATATCCAGATGAAACTGTGCCCCAATCATCTCCATAGGACCAGTTCAGCTGGAGTCTGACTAGAAGCAGATCGTAAATAAAATATTCACAGTACCTTTAAAATTACAATTAAAAACTCTGACATTAAATAAGAAAATAAAAAATAAAAATAAAAACATTTAAGTTGGTATACTGAAGTCCATAAATATCATCAGGAAGCTCTCTGCCAAAGCTCAGTTTTTAACGTGTTCCTAACAGCTAACGAAGCTACATATTTTACAGTTCATAAAAATGCTACTCTTTCTTCAGAATTGAAAAAGGAAATAATCTGGAGAACTGATGGTCCTCTGGATGACATTGAGCAATTACCTGTGAAAGAACAAAGGGCAAAGAGGAGAACTACACAAGCACAAGGACATTTTTTTATGTTGGATGATGATGATTAATTTGATTAAAGTGTGTATCCCTCTTTATAAGATCTGGAACATTTTTAATGGGAAATCTATTAAGATTTAGGAGTCGAAAATCTTTCAATTTCCTTGGTTTGGATTACTGTTATCTGGTGCAATAGTGCTTTCATCTTAAATCTAAATCCAATTAGCATATTTCCTTGCCTAATTAATACTTAAGCATATTTTTTCTTCTTTTCCTAGCTTGGTAGAATAGATTTCCCACTGTGTATAATTTTCAAGGTTAATTTTAGTTGGACGGGCACTGACTTCTTCCAGGATGCTTTCTGATTTCCCAGAAATTAATATTTGACATGAGAGCACCTATAATTTTGAAAGGATACAGAAATAATTTCTTCCCATACAAGAAATTTTTGCAGGAATATTAACTTCTGATGAGAATTCCACCTGACAGACATGACAGAAGGCATATTGATCATGTTATCCAGATTATGGTATATTATAATATTTAGTGAATATATATATAGGAGTCTTATTTTAGAAAAAAAATAAAATAAAGATCTTCCAATGTACTTGAAATTATCCGTTGTTTTTTGTTGTTGACATTTTTGGTTAATGTTCAGAAACAAAACAAAATGGGGAACGTTCGACTTCCTTCTGTTTCATTTTAATTTGCTGCAGTCACACTTGCTTTTGCATTACATTTTATATAGTTCATTTGTTTTTGTGTTCTAGGGTTATAGCAATAAGAATAGAATAGAATATATTAGAATTAGTAGAAACTTGTTATCTTCTTATAAACATTTGTAACCACATAAATACTGTATTATGCCTTTGCCTTTGCCTTTGTATCCTATAACCACATATATATTGTATTATTTGTATCCTGTAACACACGTAAGCTAAGAAGTATTTTCTGTAACTCCCTATAACACATACCAGGCCTCTGTAAAAGTAATTGTCAATTGTCAATGATACTTCCTGTCCTGCTATTTGCCTTATCTCTTGTAACAGTCAGAGAATGGCTCGGAACACAGGAAGAATAGTCACCAGAGAGATACAGAGGACAGAGGGCCTTGGCCCTAAGTGACACCTTTTGATTTGTATTATTATGCATCCTTTAGTACCAGGGGGGCCCCTGAGGCAAATGGAGAGATGAGATAAGGTTAATGGAGAAGTGTTTATCTTTTGCAGGATCATCTATCTATTGCAAGGCTATGCAATCATAAATTAGGGGGGCAGAATTAGGGATTAAACCAGGCTTTCTAACACTATAAAAAGGAATACACATTTAATCTGAGTTTTGTGGGTATCCTAACACATTCCTTTGAAGTGTGTTTCAGTTACTCACCCTGCCTTTCCTTTGTACAAATAAAACGCAGTTTTTCTTTTTCAAGCCTCTGCTTAAGTTCTTTTAATTAGCTTAAGCATTCAATTAAATAAAATCAGGGAACCTAACAGTGTTAATCTGAGGTGAACATAGTCATTGTAAGTTATTAAAGAAACAATACCTTTGCCAGGTTAATTACGGTGGTGCATTCACATTGTTTCTCCCAGCCAATAAAATCTAGATTTTTCAACATGAACATTTAAAAAGCTTTGGTCACTGTTCCCCATCTCTAACTCTGCAACTTTGTGGAGAGAGGTGATTTGCTGTGAACCATGGAGAATTTGTTCAATGGGATCAATGTCTCCTTTGCAAGGTAGATTTCTGCAGCATCTAGGATGGCCCAACCAGGAATAAAACTGAAATGGGAAAACCTACTCAATGGATTACCTACCTGACGCAAGGATGCTTCTGGCTTTACAGTAATGACTCGGGTGTGTCAGACTTTTCTTCTCCCAGGTAGGCAGCTTAAGATGCTTAATGAAGGGACCAGAGGCACTTTGTTCTCCCTTATAGTGAGCCATGGCAGGCAACAGATTTGAGGGGAAGTGGAAACGAACTTGGTCTGGTTTTAAGAATTGATGTATAGCTGTGACTTCAAAGAACTAGTACTCGAGACAAAAAGCAGGAGGGAGAAATTCTGCTTTCCTGTGGGAACGCCTGTCACCCACTCGTCCTCTCCCCAAAGATATTTTGTTTTTTGCGCGTGGGACGGGATTCCGAAGTTCCACTCGTCGGCTCCTTCGGGCGGAATCGGCTCGGCCCTTCCTGATTGGTCCAGGCCCAAGCAAAAGGGAGGCGCAAAGCCTGGCTTACACTTGCGGTGAATCGGGGGAACCTGGTGGCCAGGAGCGGCGGGGTGCGTGAGCTGCGCGGACGTGTGAGTGCACAAATCACCTTTGCCGTACGGTTACCTGATATATATATGTATGTATTTTAACACAGGTGTAACTTTAGGCTTTGACTTAGCTGAGATGATTGATTGGGGGAATCAATTGAAAAGAGGGCGAGCGACCACGCCAAGCTGGGAAAAGTGAGCCCTTCGGCAGCAGCAAGGGCCGGAGCTGCAGAAATCTTGCAACCCGGGTGCAAAACGGCCTCTAGTTTGGGGATGGGAGGCGGGCAAGGAGAGTCGGCGAACTATCTTGTCTTCTGTACTCTTCCCCCCTTCCCCCCCCGGGGGCAGTGAGGCTGCAGGAGTTTCAGTCGTGGCTCCGGCGGATGCGGTGCAGTTGCATCGGTCCTCCTAGCTAAAGTTAGCCAGTGCCCGGAGGACACGCGCAGCCCGATGTCGGGCGGGAAGGCAGCTATTCCTAAGGGGTGGATGGAGGTGTGTGTGTGCGTGTGTGTGCGTCCGTGCGTCTGTGTCCGTGTTGAACTGGAGCTGGGAAGCGGCGGAGGCCAGGCCCGACGCGGTGTTTCCGGCGAGGGACGGTGGTGGAATTTTCCATGCTGCGCTCTCTGCGGAGGCTGGCAGGGAAGGCCTCGCTCGGTGAGCCCCCCGCCCCTTGGCAGCCTTGCCCCACGCCCAGAGCTTGGGCGGGGGAGGGGGGAGGCTCGGCTAGCCCTGCAGCCACTGCTCTGCTCTGACCCTGTCCCGGATTTAGGCGATTTTCAAACGGGCCATCCGGCTCCAGATCTTTTAACTCTTACAGCTTCACACGCTTTGCGTGTAACCCGGGAGCACCCTGACCGTCCAGTTGGAGCAGAATTGCGCCCGAAGCATCGGCGCCCGTCCCCGACTTAAACGAATTCAGAAGTGGGTTAAAACCCGGTTTCTGACTCGCACCCTGCGCGCAGCTCACGGCTGTTTTTCTCCCGGCCGACCTCTACGGATTTACACTTTTTCTTTCTTATAGCATCTTGAGACTCCTTAGGTAAGGTTGCTGTAGTATGATTGCAATTTAGGGAGACCTGCTCTATCCCAAACTGGAGAGAGAGGATTATACTGGTTTGTGCAGCCAGCTGTGAAACCTCTGAAAATGGTTTAAGGTGATCGATCCACTGTACAGTCTTTTAATAGCTCTACTCCTGTTTATTATCTTATCTCCCAAAGCTTTCTTAAGAATTGTAGCACTTCCATCAAAGGCAACACGTTTTTGTACTGTATTTTTTTTATATGCATAGGAATTTACATTTTCCCTCCATTCAGATATTTTTCAACTTGGAAATGGAAGTGCTGCTTTGTCTTTGCACAAGACGAGCTGAACTTTAAAAAGCAATCCAAGGATTATTATTATTATTATTATTTATTAAATTTATATACCGCCCCATTCCGAGGACTCGGGGCGGTTCACATAAAAAT
>JANHFL010000593.1:538668-569766 GCA_032468155.1 Oxyrhabdium leporinum
GAAGATCCCATAACCGCCCGCGCGGCCGCATTCTGCACCAGTTGAAGTTTCCGGATGCTCCTGTTAGGGAGCCCCATTATCTGGAAGCTGACCCATTTAAATGTTTTTCTTACTGCTAAATGGGTCTCATTATAGCCCTCCATGCTAGCTTCTTCTTTCAAATGAAAACATCCAAGTGAGAAGTTTTGTTCTTTAGGTGACTCTCTTAAATCATGGAATTATACTTTTGGTCAAGGTTACAAAAGCCATCTAGTGCAACACTGCAGTGTGCAGGAAAATCAATTAAATCCTCCTTGAGATATGACTGTCCAGCTCTTAAAAACACTCCAATTTATAGTCTCTGTGGGTATTGCTTACAGTCTGGAAGCTCTTTGTTAAACATTATAACTCTAATACAATCTGGAATGCTTTGGAATGAATTGGAAGCCAGTTCTGCTGACTCACCTGAGAGCAAGGTTTTCTGAGCATTAATTCTGATCCTAATGATTATGTATGTATGTGTGACCTTTCTGAACAAGGAATATGTATTCTTGCAGTCACAACCGGTTAATTTAAATGGAAATATTTTCTAGGTGTTTTACACGAGCCAGACACCAGAGGGCGCTAGACTTCCTTTTTAAAGCAAGAAATTAACCAGGAATACCTCAAGCCCTCAAGATAGGTCAGAACAATTCCCATTGCCTTTCATTTAGCATGTTGTTATGGATGTGACTCATGGATGTGACTCGTGAGCTATAAACTTAATCATCTGGAGGATGCCAGGTTGGAGAAAGCTGGCTGAACACATTTTAGCTTAGTTTCTTGTGTGAAACCAGCCACATGTGATTCAATTTATTGTGAGTGGTGAATTTTATGGTGAATTTTGGTTTATTATCTGGAAAGTATGATGCTTACCTACACTCTGTGTCCTTGATGGACATCCTTCATCCCATATGTATTTTGTAATCTAAATGGGGATGATGGTGAGTATCTTTGTTCTTTGTAAAAACTTGCAAAAGCTGCCTTTTGGTGTAGTAGACACAAAATACGTTTCTCTGCCAGAGGTATTCTTTTTAGAAAGATTTGCATTGAGATGGAACGATTGTAGAGAAAGGTCCAGGATCACCACATACACACTGATCCATTTTCATAAGGGAAAAAAAGTCTCAAATACAGAGTCTTGAAAGTTTTGCAGAAGGACTTTTATTTGTATGAAGTGACATAAGGAAGCCTAAAGCAAAGCAAAAGAGCAAGTCGGTGGAAACAGGCAAGCAAAGTGGACTGAAGTGAGACAATCATCTTAAGGTCAGAATGCCACATTTGACCCAAGCGGCAAACGGAAGTTGGAAACAGCAAAGCTCTGGAAAAGTTCATGGCCGGGGCCACTAAAGAAAATGCTGCAGGGCTGAGGAAGGCATGTGACTGGGAGTTGAAAGCATATCCTAGGACAGTGATAGTGAGCTTATGACTTGGATGCCACAAGCATTCACTCAACAACTGTTCTGAGCAACTGTTCTCAAAAGCATATCCCATTCTCATGTGAGATTTTTGGAAGCTGGAAGGCTGCTTGAGAATGGGTGTGTCTTGGATAGGCTACAGAGGGCTGTCAACAGAAAGAGAACACCGCGTGAAGGTATTTTTGAGTGGCAGAAGTGCTGCTAGGGCTTATGCTACGGCCTAGGCCTCTACTTCAAGCCCAGCATCGGCCTGCCACTGAGTGTTGCTGTTTATAGAGTAACCAAGATCAGGGAAAGATAATTATGTCTTCTTTTGTTCAAGGTGTGTGGATGTGTGTGTGAGAGATGCCAACAGAGTCTGATTAGTTATTTTCCAGATTTTTGACTTGCCATTGCTGTCCTAGAAACCATGGGGCAAATGGGGAAGCCCCCATTGATCGATCCAAAGAATTGGCTAGCAGTTCCCTTAACTGGATTGGTTCTCATGATCAGATGTTTCTAAAATGTATTTATGTGTGCCTTTCTATATTATGATGAGTATTTTGTGGTTTTACAAGCTTTGTGTCATAGGCCGAACAGCCCTATCACCAGCACACGCAGTGTGCCATATAAAAATGCTTTGCTGCTGGTTTCCATGTCTTCACCTCTTCCTCAGTTCATGACCAAGTCTTCAATAATCCTGAGCTGTGCCAGCTTTATATCTCCCTTTTGACATCATTCCAGGTGAAGCTTCAGATACGTAAAACCTGTTAGGTTTTGCTCAGCTTAGCTTGAAGTTAAAATAGAGGCCAAGGAGGCGTTCACAATGGAGATTACAAATGCCATGCTGACAGTAGTTTTTTTGCCAACTCAAAGAATGGGCGACAATACTAACAAAAAGACAAGTGGTGAAATTTGAAACAAAAGGAGGTTTAAACCAAAATTACTTTTTTCATTAAAAAAAAAGTTTATTGCAAAGCTCGTTATTTGGTAGCACTTCCAGAATCCACTAATTTACAGTACAGAATAAATCAGCATCCTGCTTCAAACGTGTTTAATCCTGATTTTGAATATCTTGTTCAGATGCATGCATTCTGATCACACTAATATGGTATGTACATACATAGTAACTTTAGATGCAGTCAGTTACATACATTGCATTATTTAGCATTGGAAATATTTGTACCAACATTACAGTAGAACTTTGTTAACTTGCAGAGACAACTAATTTTTCCATCTACATGTCAAGTACACAATATGCTTTTTCTCATATAGGTTGTCCTTTAGTGATTGGAACTGGTTCTGGTGAAATGATCACTAAGTAACACAGTCACTAAGGGAATCAAGTGACTGAAAGAGTGATGCCTTATACAGGGTCTGTACCTGAACTCTCGCCGCTTCCCACCTTTGTATAACTGTGAGATTGCTTAAGGAAGTAATCTCTTCCTAAAGTGTTTTCTCTGCCCCATGACTTCCCATAAAAGTGTTAACTGCAAATTCACAAGCTCGCCTTTATAACCTTAATTGACTATAACCCTCCTGGTACCTGTTGCCTGAAACTGACCAGATCGTAATCAGTTTCACACTGAAGAGTTTTTTGTGTGGTAAATGTTTGCATTGATTGGGAAATGATTTTTTTTATTACTGTTTTATTTGCAAACAGTCACTGTTTGTTGCTAAATAAGGACTACCTGTATTATGGTAGTTTTATATTAGAATTCAAACTATGCTAATTTAGATATCTTAGAACAGAAAGGAGTATGAAATCAGCATTTGCCAGTGACTGTAGCCTTTTTATTCCAAACATGGTTTTAAGACTTGCATTACTATGTCTACTTTATATTTTCTGCTTTACTAGGAATATAATAAATCTATGGTATCCTTGCTAAATAAATAGCCAATTTTATTGGCACATGCCTCATATTTTATTTCTTTATTTCCTACCAGAAATATCCAGAAAATCTAGTTATTCCCTCCTCCCAGTCTTCTCTGCAGTTTATTGAGGCTCTGCTGTACACGATAAAGTGCTGAAAGTAAACAAACAATCCCATATTGCAACACAGTTTTCAGAATTTTCCAGCAGAGAGACAAGATGGATTGCTTAAGATACAGGGACATCATGTCCTGTGCCTAGGGCATCTTGATGACAAAAGTAAAGGATTTTACTAGAACACAGTGCAAGTAAATAGCTCTTAAGATCATGTTTTTGTTGTATTATTAAGAATATTTAAAATCAGAATGTTTTAAATATATTTCACTAAAAATTCACCAGCATTCACATATTTATGTCTTAGCTACATTGTGACGGTATAAATTTTGAACTTTTTTTTTTTTTAGGTTGCATTTGTTTTTTGGTAGGGGATTCTGGAAAACCCTATCAGGAATCACAATGACCTTAGCAGAATAATTAACATACAGTACCATTATCAATGGATTATCAAGAAACATTTTGAATCTGTACTTGTGTGTATTCAGAACAAAATCTTATTTTCTCGTTTCCCCCCTGAGTTGTCTAGTGAAAAAAAGATGTATAAAAGTGGAGTAAGCAAGCTCGTGTCACCTTTGATGTGGCTATTTATTAAAAGTCAGTGAACAATAGTCAACATGTCGCTGCCACCTTTTAGAATTCCCTTTCTTTATACAAAACTTACTGAAAATGGGAGATGCACAAATTGCATTTTAAAAATATTAACTTTGTTGCATTTTTCTCTCTGCAGTGACTGTTACATTGATCCATGCATTATGTAACCAATGAATGGAGCATTTAAAACCAGGGTTACCAGATATAGCTGTAAAGAATCTGGATGGCCGCTAGATGACAGCCAACAAGTTAGGTTTAAGTAGCTCTCTGCTGCCCTCCTGTGGTCACTTTGATTTTTTAAAACATAGATCAGATAACCTTCATAGTTCTCCAAGGCTTGGTTTATGCAGTTGGCCCCTTTAAGATCCCAAATATGGCTGTGTTGAGGCAGACTGCCCAGTGGGAATTGCAAGAAAGTAGATGACTGAGGCATTAGATTATATAGTTTCACCTTTCAATGCATTCTACTGTAAGAACAACTGTGGTCATACAAATGGAAAGGCAAAATGTACAACCTTCATATGAAGGCACTGATGGAACAATCAGAGCTTCTTTTTAACTCTAAAACTTTAAAAAAACCTACACGAATGAGTGTGGAAGTTAACAAAGGTAAGAACAGGTCCCAAACATACAGCATGCACCTTCTCAAGCTTGTCCATAGAGGACTCAAGCCTACAGACATAGGCCTAACTGAAAGGTGATTCATAGTATAACCAAAGACAGTGGAATGTTTTCAGAATAAAAATGGTTTTCTCCTGATTCAGCAAACTTTTACAGGTAATCCTCGACTTGTGACCATTCAAAATTACAACATAACTGAAAAAAAATGAGTTATAACTTTTTCACACTTATGACTGTTGCAGCAGCCCCATAGTCACATGTTCAAAATTCAGACGATTGGCAACCGCCTCATATTTATGACGGTTGCAGTGTCCCGGGGTCACGTGATCACCTTTTGCAAACTTCTGATAAGCAAAGTCAATGGAGAAGCCAGATTCACTTAACAAACATATTAACCTAACAACTGCAGTAATTCACTTAACAAATGTGGCAAGAAAGGCCATAAACTGAGGCAAAATTCACCTAACAAATGTCTTGCCTAGCAACAGAAATTTTGGGGTCTATTGCGGTCATAAGTCGAGAACTAGCTATACTGAATCAATACAATTCCATACATGCTTGAAACGTTTTACTCGATTTAATCAATCACAGCCTCCATTATACTTCAGAGCAGACTCTCAAAGTCGTCTTAATTAAACCTATAATCTGGTGGTTTCAATCTTTGAACTCCAAAACAGCACACAGTATCTTTGTTTCATTTCTTTAAAAGGCACCTGTTGCAAGACTTCGATAACCATAAAAATAAGTAGGTGCACTATTATCTATGCCTAAAAATCTACACACTAGAAATGTATCAAGAAGACTTCGAAAGAGTTTGGGGCAAATGGTTTGTTTTAAATAACAATTACAAAATAAAAATAAATAACTTTTTTAAAAATTAAAACTGCTAGAATCAGTGATTTGCCTGAACATCAAAAGGCAAGTAAGTGTCCTTTAAAAGTACAATCCTATTCACACACAATCAGAATTAGTCCTTCTATGCCTGATACTGTGATTTTGAATATATCTACTTGAAAAGCAAGTCTCACCAAGGCTGCAAATTTATGCACATTAAGTAGTGAATCTTGAAAAGAAACAGTACAACATATAAACAATCATACTTAAGATTAGGTGATAATTTTTATCTGCATTTTAAGCTAATACTGTTAGAAAGAGCTATAATATAACTGGTCCAAAAATAGAACTGGTAACCTCTAAACTTCTGTGGAATTTAACCAACTTTTAAAAAAGCACACAAAAGCTGTTTGTTAATTCGCTAGTGAGGAGTGACAACAGTTAACTTCTTCCCATATGTTGCTGGATTCCAATTCAAGTCACAGGACAAGGAGAATTGGCTACCTGTTCCAAGTATAAATCTAACACTTGTTCTCCAAAATTAAAACACAGAGCAGCTATGCTTATTTGATGAAAAGAAACATTTCAAGGCTGTTTCATCAGATTGGTTATTTTGTGGCACTACTCCTGTGTTGTTAATTAAGAGAAGAACATTTCGGGTGTGAGATTCTCCTAGGCGACAAAAAACATGGCAAACTTTAGCTTTTAGTTGGATAAGCCATATCTGATTTTTCTTTTGCATAACATCTTGCATCTTCACTATGATTTGGAATTGAGATATTATGCATTGCCTGCTTCCCATCAATAAGAACTGAATCACAACTTCATGCTCAGGAATGTGCGCATGGAATTAAGCAATGGAACTTCACATGCCAGATCTTTTCAAATAATAGATAATATTAACCAGTCTTTATGAAAGAATTGCTAACATGTTCACTTTGTTGTGTTGCATTCCCTTTAATGTGTTAGTGTTAAAGGTTTGACTTGAGCTGACTTGTTTTTCCCCAATCGCTAAATAATGTGTTTTAAAATTCAAGCTATGTTATCACAGCCCTTTACAGAATCCTGTTTTCTCAAAATCAATTTCTATAAAATCATCCTGAGGCTCCGAGACATTCTCTTGTACTGATTGTTTCTTTCTTTGACATGCTAAATTCTTGCAAGGCCTCACCAATGAAAGGAATACAGCAGCCAGCAGCATTCCACCGGCACAGGAGTAGAATGCAGAACGGTAATTTTTTGTGGTATCCACCAGTACACCTGTAAAGCAGGAAGAAAAGAGCATGTTATGGAAAACTGTATACATAACAGTTTGCCACAATCTTTTGTAACGTTTTCTTCAGGTTTTTCTTTCCTGATGGTGACTATAGAACACCAATTCCAACCTTCCAAGTTTAAGAACAATCGGAAGGGCACCTGGGCTTAATAAGTGAATCACTCAAACAATTTTTACATAAAAAGAAGGGAAATGACTTTACCAAACTGTGTTCCCGTGACGCATGCTTGGGGTTTGGGGCTATCCTAAATAGCTCAAAATTGTAACCATTTCTAGAAAAGATACTGAAAGTGCTCCTTCAAGTGCAGCCGTTCCATTCACTACTACAATTATTTCTAAACAGTCTTGAAGATAAAATGATGACAGTTGCTTGTCTTGGGCATAGAAGTCAAACAATCATTTGCACTTTAATAATTAGTGTTTCACTCAGGTTGAGTGTCTGCTTCCGTCTTTAATTTTCACATTCTTTAAGCTGGACCACTTGTGGTCTCCCGGATGTTTATGAACTGCACCTTCCACCAGCATCCCTTAGTAGTCCAATAACATCTAGAAGGCTACAGGCCTCCTCTTCCTCTCTTACCTTCTACATGTAAACTTTGTTCTGATTCCTTATTTGCCTGCATATTGCTAAACTCAGAATAAAAGCCTGCGTGGCTACGGTCAGGCAAGTAGAGATTTCTGTGGCTTGTAAAGAGCTGGGTTCAAGCATTGATCTAGTTGTGGGCAAACTTAAGATTCCATTGCTAATAATATGATTAGTAAGGATGCTACTGTTCAACTACCTCCCAAGCAGATGGATAATGTCTGGAAGCGGAAAAAGCGCTTACTGTGCAATGCTAAAATATTGCTCGGGGAGGGGGGGGGGAAGTAACAAGATTGTTTGTTAACTAACTCTTAGACTTACATGCTGCTTCATAGTGCTTTACAGCCCTCTCTATGCTGTTTACAGAGTCGTCATATTGCCCCTAACAATCCGGGTCCTCATTTTACTGACCTCAGAAGGATAGAAAGCTGAGTCAACCGTAAGCCGGTCAGAATCAAACTCCTGGCAGTTGGCAGAATCAGCCTGCAATACTGCATTCCAACCACTGTGCCACCACGTCTCCTTACACAATAAATTGATCAGCTTCTTTAGGGAGGCTGATGAAAATGCAATGCTTATAAATCTATATGGGCTGCTAATGTAAACTCTTGTCTTCTATTATCCTTATCACCTATTTCAACTTCCTTCTGCTTTCCTATATATATCCTACGTAAGCTGAATTGAATGTTCCCTGCTAAGCAAGAGCACCTTTTCCATTTGTTTACTTGTTCTTTGACTGTGGTTTAGTATGTTACCATCACAATAGAAAGCTGCCTAATATTGGGTCAGGTAATAGGTCCACATAAGGTAGAATCTTGTCAACACTGGCTGGCAGCATCTCTTCATATTTTCAGTGAGGGCTTTCTTCAGCCCTACCTGAGAATGACCTGCGGAACCTTGGGAAGCAGGTGCAATTGTTATGGAGCCCCAGCACGGGAAGTAAGTGGAGAGAGAAGTAAGATCTCTGAAATGCGGCTTAACGTTACCTGCAAGGGGTGGTCCAGCCAACCCTGATAAGCTTTGAATAAATACATAGACCCCTGCAGCAGATGCCATCCTCTCAATGCCAACGACATCGTCTTCAGCCAGCATTGGAATGTGTGTGCCCGCTACTGTCCCAAGCATGAACCCAAAGAAAATGCTACACATCATTAGCCCCCAAAAATGGTAGGCGAGAGGGAAGGCAAAAAGGGCAACGTCCAGCAGAATGACACAAATGAGCTCAATGTAAATTTTTCTGATGGGCTTTTTGTTGAGGAGCCAACCAGCGCCGATTCTACCAAAGACCTCAGCAATTGCCATTGCTGAGAGAATGTAAGCGGAGCGATCCTTGCTGATGCCAAGGCTCATGCTGAGAGGAATTATGTATAGCGAGGGAGCAAAGAATCCCAAAGTAGCAAATAGACCAAAAAGCGCGTAACAAATAAAGCTGCAGTCTTTCAACACAGAGAAGTCTAGGAGTTTGGGTTTGGGTTCCTTGGTAGGAATGCTACTACTGGCTATGAACATCTCCGTGTTTTCCTTTGGTTCTTCACTTTTAAGTTCCAAGTTGGCATCTCTAGGTATGTTGTGAGGTGAGGTAGTTATTTCTACTCCCGAGTCAATGGAGTCTATTGAGGTGCGTGTCTCTTCGTTTTGAAGCATGTACTTTGTCTCTCTTTGCTGTTCCACCGGTGATACTTTCACTACTTCTTGTGCTGTGATTGTGATGGGTCGCAGCAGCAATCCACAGACAGTGATTCCAAACTGCAGTAGACCAACAAACAAGAGGCTGGTTCTCCAACCAAAGTATTCCTTTGAAGCAGTGATAGCTATAGCATAGGAAAAAGTAAAATATAGGAATGAACTTGGAAAACACTTGTGTTTATAACAGTAAGTTCAAATTTTGCCATAGTTTGCACTCATGGAGTTTAGGACAGGCATAGAATTCTTGACTAATTCTTTTGGGGGATGTGGATAACTTAAGCATTAGAAAAGGAAAAGCAAACTACAAAATAGTTTTTTACCAAATGTTTCTTTGCCCAAGTAAGCTGTGGTGTCACTGAATTTTAGCACATATTAGACAGAAATATATATATATATATATATGCTCCTGTCGCCTTAGGGAAAACGGGATCAAATACAGTTCTCTTACTTTTCCAAATCTATACTCTGAGAAACTAAAAACAGCGTCTTCCTCCACCATGATGGAATGAGTTATCCGCAATAGATATGGGAGCTGGAACAGAAGTGGGAGACACTAAGTATGGGCAAAATGAAGGTTGTGGCATGGAGGAGGACTGAAAGCACATTTCATCTTAGCACGTATAGTAGGCCTGATGAATTCTAGTAGCCTACTAGAATTGCATCAAGCCATTTGGACATGCTAAAACCCCAGAGATTGAATTTCAGATACGATGGGTTAATCTTCCAGATAACCACACAGCCTTTCTACTATTAATACTTCAGTTAGCATTCCAACTCAGCTTTATTTTTAGCTTGGAAATTCTGCATAGGTTGTATGTCATTTTTACTCTGCTTATTGAAAAAATAGCAAGGTGAGAATATGCTCTAGAGTAATCCGAGGTCATGTCTTATTTTCTTTTGACCCCCGAAAAAACGGCTAGGCTGTCTTTCCGAGGGGTGTCTTATTTTTTCCCCCACGCGCCTCACCTAGCCACCGGGCCGCTTCTTTTGCAGCCGAAAAGAGCGAGAGACGCGACCTGCTCGCCCAGCCACCGTGCCGCTTCATTCGCGGCCCAAAAGAGCGAGACATGACCCAAGCGTCTCGCCCAGCCACCGAAAACCACAGAAAAGACGGCAAAAAACCTTGCCTACCTGTAATGGACACTGTGGCTACCAGCAACCATCCAGCCAAAAAAGCCTGCCATCCTCCACTCCGGGCTGCTTCTTTTGAGTTACTAAAGGGTTGTTTACAATCAATCTGGATTTCCCCACTGGCTGCCTATCGGGTCAGAAAAAGGGATCACTTGACCCAGGCCTACGGTACCGTATAACCATCTGCAACCGGGACCATTTTTTGCAAAAGGTTTCCCTTGCTGCGCTGGGCCACGTGGGTCAGGAACATTATGTTCTTTAGGCCATGTGGGGTGCGTCACTCGCCCACGTGGTCCTCATGCTCAAAAGAAGCTGCCCGGACTGGAGGATGGCAGGCTTTTTTGGCTGGAGGGTTGCCGGTAGCCACAGTGTCTGTTACAGGTAGGCAAGGTCTTTTGCGGTCTGTTCGGTGGTTTTTGGTGGCTGGGCGAGACGCGTGGGTCGCATCTCACTCTTTTGGGCCGTGAATGAAGCGGCACGGTGGCTGGGCGAGACGCATGGGTGTCTCAGTCGTTTCGGGCGCAAAAAGCGGCCTGATGGACAGGCGAGGTGCATAATTTGTGTCTCTCGCTCTTTGGGCCGCGAATGAAGTGGCGAGGCATGTGGGGTGAGTGGGGCAAATTTCCCGGGTGGGGGTGGGGGGCCTTAAGTCATCCAGCCAGCTTCATGTCTAAGGCCCAACAAGCATTCCTGGCTTCCTAGGTTCTAGTCTAATGTTTTTACCCACTAACTCAAAATGGCCCTCAATTGTCTATTTGCTTCTTTTCAATGTACAATTGATGCTTTTGAAGCATGATTGAATGGATTAAGAGCAGTTTTGCTCAAATGGAAAATCCGTGGCTTTTATTATGTCTGGCAGAACTGTATGACCTTTAAGAACTTAGCTAGAAATGTTGCTTTTGGAAAATGGTTAAGATGGAAATCCTTTTTCCATCATTGATCCCTTTTTCTACTATATTATTTATTTATTTAATTAATTAATTAATTAATTAATTAATTAAATTTATATACCGCCCCATTCCGAAGACTCGGGGCGGTTCACAGCAACTATTTCTAAAACTTTAAAAAACTTTAAAAAAAACTTTAAAACCCTTTAAAAACCCCTCAGTTATGACAAAGTAACTCAAAGAGTTACTCAGTTATGACAAAGTAACCCAAAGAGGAACATTCATTTGGAGTTGTACGTTCTCTACAACAGGGATCAACCCCTGGCAATGAACCAGTACCCGTCCGTCGTCTGTTGGGAACCGGGCTGTGCAAACAGCAGGGGAACAGGCTAAGCTTGATCTGCGCATGTGTGGGTTCCATGTTGCCCATATGAAACCATCCGTGTCCGTGTCCGTCCCCCTCCCAGTTTGTGGAAGACAGTTTTTCTTCCAAAACCGGACCCTGAAGCCACAAAGGTTGGGGACCGCTGCTCTACAATCAATATATTTGTTTATTGAAAATAAAAGTTTAACATGTCCCCAAGGAAGCTAGGTTTGGGCAGGACTGTGTTTTGATATATCCATACCAAAAGAGTGAAGAAGCGGGTTAGATAAGAGGTAGAAATTAGATTAAAAACAGATTATTGTTATGTATGAACTAAACATAAAGATGGTTTATAACTGTAAGTATGCCAATATAACCAATGGGATTGCAAATAAGCTAACATAAAGATAAATTTAGTTAAAATTATTCTGTTGCACCATTGCTATTGTTATTCGTATATATGTTACTATTTCTTTTTTTTCCTTGTTTTTCCTCTGTAAATGTCCTGACAATACACTGTATTCAAAATGTTTATGAAAAAAAGTTTAAAAAACAAAAAAGAGTGAAGAAGCATACAATATTAAGATGCCCCTATGTCAGAAAAAGCAAGAAACATGTTTTTTACCTGGTGCAAAAGAAAAAACAGCAAAGCATTCTCCCGTAGAAGCCACGGCAGTGACTAATGAACGCTTTTTGTCAAAGTACTGAGACAGAATGGTAACAGTTGGAAGAAAGGCAAAACAGTATCCTAAACCTGTGAATAAATGCCAAATGTTAATATAAAGCTGTTATGCTCCCAAAGAATTGGAAATATTTATTTTCCCCAACTGTATTTCTTTTTAAATTAGTCACTCGGGGCATACTGTTTGCAACCAGTAATCTCTCTTGAAATTCTGACGTGTTTTGTTAATTCTTGTTAACAGGTGGAGTTTTTCAAATAATTAGAATGCGTCGTGATACATTTCCCATAATAAGCTCTCGAAATGTACCCTTGCTCTATCAGTGGGCAAGGAGGCTGAAAATCCAGGTCTGCCTGTGATGGCATTAACAAGCAGGGTTCACTCGGCAGAACTGAGAACTATGCAGATTTTTTTGTTTCCAAGATATCTTGGCCTCCTCATACAAGAGCTACTTCTACTTTTGAATGTAAACATTTCTTGCAGAATTATGATAGCTCAAAATTTCTTCAAAAGAAACTCACCCGAAACTATGCCAATTGAGATGTACATTTCAACCAGAGTACGTGCAAAGGAAGCGGCAACCATTCCACCACAGACCAGTAGCCCTCCAATCATCACTACCAGATGATGACCAAAACGATTAGCTAAAACTGTAGAAAGAGGAGCTGCAAAAAGAAGGAAGATTTAATTGTTTATATCTCTTTGCAGACCAGAATATTGGAACCCAACCTATGTGCTTTGGTTAGCAGGGTCCTCCAAATCTCTCTTCCCCTTATAACACCTTGTATCCAACAGCTAGGAACATGACAACATATAAGTCACTAGTTCAGTGATTCAAACTTACCAGACACCAGTAATTTACTTCTGATTATTTTAATTTCACTCTATTAGAGCAGTCCCAAGTTGTATATCGTACATATACATGTTTACATAATGTATGATAACAAGTTTGGTAGTAAGAGTTACAGCACCAGGCTAAAAACTGGAAGACTGGGAGTTTTAGTTCTGTCTTAGGCACAAAGCCAATTGGTGATCTTGGGCCAGCCACTTTCTCTCAGCCCTAGGAAGGAGGCAATGGGAAACTACTTCTGAAAAGCCTTGCCAAGAAAAGGCAGGAACAAGTTCAGACAGTTGCCAGTGACTCCAAGACACCAATATAAATCATCCCCCTCACTGTGCATATTTCGTCAATAAGTCCATAGTGGCAAATTGGCAGGCATTCCCTATTTCTCAGATCCCATCAGGTGACATGCATGGTTTGATTAATATGCCAACTCTGCAGGATCAAACAGGACGGGGGGGGGGGGGAACGATACAGGATGGTCCCTCAAATATGTCTGTAAACTTGAATTAAGCCATCATCTAGAAGTTATTAAACATAATTGTAAATCAATGTATACAGAATGCAATCCTTAACTGTTCTAGTATTCCTTTCAGAATCATCTTATTGAAAGGCAAGAGCTGGTTAGACTGAGTAATCTCACTTGGGATAAATACATGTCATCCTTACTTATTGACTGCAATTGGAACTGGCAAATCTGTCATTAAGTGACATGGTTCTTAACCCGAAATATCATAACCACGCCAGATTTACAGCAGTCCCCACAGTGGTTGTTAAGTGAATCACCATGGGTTGTTAAGCACAAACACCATCTGACCACGACTTACTGCTGGCTTCCCCATTGACTTTGCTTGGTGGAAGCCAGCTGTGAAGATTGCAAACAGTGATCACAGGATGTTCTGATGCTTATAACAAACACATGCTGGTTGCTACGTGCCCAAATCGTGATCACTTTGCTGCAGGGAACGGTGTAAGGGCTGCAAGTTCAAGGACTGACTGTAATTATCACTGATGTTCAGGGTTGTCCTAAATTTGAATGATTGCTAAACAAGTGGTCATTCAATGACCACCGATAGTATAACCAAGCCTTATGCTGGGTAGGGCCCCTTTAAGCCACTAAAAGCACAGGTCTTAAGTCATAGGTATCCATGTACAAGACCAGGATTGTAAGACTTCATATAACCGTTGTCTTAAGTATATGCTTACCTGTAAACGTAAGCACAAATACACATATCGAGATTATCCACGATATCCTGCTGTTGCTTTCATTGAAACTTTCCACTAAGTCAGTAAAGAAGACCCCAAAGGACTTGATAATGCCATACGTCAAGGCCTCCACAAAAAAGAAAGCGAATGCCACAATCCATCCCCATCCTCCATCAGGCACTTTAGTATAAACATTTGGGGTAATGCATGACGTTCTGGTTGTTTTAACAGTCATTTTGATCTGGAATAGAAGAGATGATAAGATTGGGGTATCTTCTAAAAAAAAGGGGGGACACACATAAAATTCACTTGTTAAAACATAACGAATTAAGTGTGAAATAAATATTTTAAAAATGTAGTTTCCTCTAAAGAGTTGAAGCAAATTTGTCTATTCTCCATCTCATTATCACAAATTATGATATGATCTTACAGGGCTAGTTGAATCTCTAAGCTCAAAATATATTTCATCATAAGAACAAAGTGATGCCATTCAAGAAAAAGCAATTAAGGAGCAGATGAAAATATAATAGAGGGCACTTCTGGGGGTAAAAAAGAATCCATGACGATCCCAAAGCTGTAGTGAGAGTGGGGAGAATCTTGTACTGTACTTGCAATCTGCTCTTGAGGCTGGATTCTAATTAAATCCAGGCCTATCCTGCTGTTAGAGATGCTGTTTTCATAGTTGAAGCATAGTTGAAAACATAGTTGAACCATCCATAGGATGATTTTAAACGTTCCTGGTTCTGCTTTTTCAAGTCTGGACTCTTGGTGATTTCCCGGACATGTCCCTGCAGTTTTCTTGGCAAGGTTTCCAAAGTGATTCTTCTGCTTCTTCTTCCTCAGACTGAGAGACTCGCCCAAGAAAACCCAACTGCTTTTGTGCTTAAGGCGGAACTAGAATTTCATGGTATCCCGGTTTTTAGCCTGGTACCTTAACCACTACGCCAAACTGGTCCTTTTTAAGCACTAGAACAGCCTGTACAGGTTAACTCTTGAGTTACAACTATAATTTAGGTCCGCAGTTAGGGTTATAAAGCAAGTCGTAGTATGACTGGAGCCAATTTGACCTTTTTATGGCAGTCATTAAGCAAATGGGCCAGCCATTAAGGGAAGCCATTGTTTACTATGGGGTGGTTTTTGCTGGAAACTGGAAGTAAACTTAGGTTTCTAGCAAAAATGGTGTAAATCGGTCACATGATTGTGGAGCACTGCAAATGTGGGCTGACTGCAGTCACATGACCTGGGGAGATTGGGGCGGATGTTGGAACTGGATTCTAGCCAATATTTTTTTTTGAGGGGGGGGGGCTTTGATCACAAGTCAAGGTCTACCTGTACACAGTACAGATGACTGTTGGATGTGTGTACAGGACTATCTATACACAGGCAGTGATTGCTGATCAAGCTTGATTGCTATCAAGCTCAAGGTACTTGATAACTCAATAAAAGCTCCTTATCTCGTGCACTCTAAAACAGAGTCAAGCATGCCTGAAAAAGTTCTTTGTGCTGATACTTTGTAGTCCCAGGTTAATGGCACACCACATAACGCTTGAGTGGTCCTTAGAAATATGAGTATGTTCAGAGCATTTTCCACATGAGTAAACTTTGGAAATAATATACTCAAGTGTTCTGAGTGTATCAAGGAGTTTTCTGTTTCAGCTTGGAGACTACAATACCCTTTTTCTGCTCTGCTGATGACACAATGGTGGTAGATTAGAGCACTACTAGGAGCCAAAGAGTCCGCATGCAATAATAGGTATTTTAAACCCAAGAAAGTGCAGGAATACATGAGAGTTCTAATTTAGTGGGGATGGACAACATGACATTGGGCAAACTGTTATTAGAAGATCTTGATGCTCTAAAAATTAAAGTATAACAGCACTGCTCTCTGAAAGAAATTGTTCTAATTCAGTATCTCAATATGATGAAGTCAGAATTTATATCACTAAAGTATATTTTCTCAATGGAGTGCAGAGCAACTTTCCAGTGGAAAAAAAATCAAGATAGTAGAGCTTTGCCAAACTTCATGGCAAAAGTAATAAAGTCACTGACTTAAAATTCTTGGACCATCTATCTTTATTCCAGGATTCTTGCAGTGCAAGGAGTTGCAAAAAGGCTCTGGGCAGGTATCTTATCCTGCTGCAATTGCCAATCATTCTTTAGCAGCCAGTTCTGTTGAGTTGCTTGGAAACATTTATACATACAAAGTTCAGCTTTAGTCCCAGTTAACAGTTTCAGGCTTGACTAAATCTAAATAGGCAATTCTGTATCCTTGATACACAAGATTTTTGTATACATACTATTACTGTAATACTATTATGTGCTAGAATATACTCTATTGTACTATTCATATGGAACAAATTCCCTGATGTCACCGACAGCTTAATTATATGTAGTGCTTAAGTGTGCCAATTTGCATGTGAGATACATTTAGGAGAAAGTTAGCAAAATAATTTAGAAAACATAATTGAAAGTATGTAATAAAGAGTTTAAATGTTTTCAGGAAAACATTTCTTTATCAGGAGTTTTTACGTCTATAAATGCTTTTTGAAATTAATTTCTTTTGTCAAATAATTCCTGAAATATAGGCTTCAATGTTGTATAATAGAGGAAGGATTTTAAAATTTGGTTTGCAAGAGGAAAATTTAAAAAAATGTTTTTAAACATTCATCAAATCTCTTACGTTTTAGTCCAAAGGCACTGCTATGTCATTTTAAAGCTAATTAGTTATATGGGGTTTTTAACATGTTAATTAAAATAGGTAAAAATTATATAGAAAGCAGAAAGGGCAATCAGTAATTATTTTTTGTCAGCCTGCAATGCGCAGGTGCTTATGAAACCATAAGACTGGACAGTTTGTGCCTGATGACTTCAGATTTGGAGGAATAAGAACAGAGGAGGTATCTAATATTTCAAGAATCTGTGTAAAATCAGAGCAAAGTAACTTTTATTACTGCAACACTTGATGCAGACCAGGCAGGACTATTGTATTAACAGTCCTACCTGGTTTGTGTTACATGTATGTGATGATATGTTAAGGGATGCAACAAATCCTACAGCAAAATCAAAGTCTTTCTGTAATCTCAGTCATAATACAGCAATCCATACTTAGCATTGCAGTGTCCAATATTAGGTGACTTCTGGAAAATATGTATTGTTAAGTCCTGTCTATGCTATTTCTGCTTAAACATTGTACTTTGTTTAAGCCTTCCCGGTCGCTGCTCAGAAAAGCGCAGTTTAAAAGAGATGTGGGATCCTAGGGCTTTGTTTAGCGGAGATGCAACGCCTGCAGAATTCGTAGCGCAGAACAGAATTTTTTGCAGCCACATTGCGCCATGCGGTTATCCTGAATCCGGTTTAAAGCGCATTGATAGAATGCAAATCTGCGCTGCATAAATAACGCTACACAAAGCTCGTTTTTTTCCTTTAAAGACAGAGGGGAGAGAGAGACCTATTTTATAAGCAAGGTTTTTCTTTTAAAAAAATGTTTTCTTCCGAATGGAAGAATAAGCCCTCGTTGCCCGCTCCCAGTCCACGCGATGTATGTAGAGATTGGGAAGTGAGCACTCACACGAAGGCCCAGGACTTCCATCACTTGCTCAACCTTCAAGGCACAGTTCCACCACTTTATTTTTCCAATCGGATCCTCTGCTCTCCCTTTCTTTCAGAGAGGCGGATGCTCTTTCCGATTAAAACAATAAGTAACAGATTTTTTTTAAAAAAGCGACAGCAAGTCACCCAAACTTGTGCCCAGAAGAAAAGTCACTTACCAGGTCAGTAGATGATGTTGCTGCTGCAACTTGGGGAGAGAAAGGTGTGGAAGAGAAAGAATTCCCCCCCAAGCTGCAGAGAAGAGCACCTTTGGCCTATGACCTGGTCAGCAACATGCTGAGGCGGCGGCGGCTGGAACACCCGACCCTTCGCCCTCAGTAGCGCGAACCAAAGACCCGGCTCCAGAAGGCGCGGGAAGGGGGCTGCAGTCGCTTCAGACTTATACTCCTGACCCCCTTTGGAAAAGGTGGAGCCTGCCCTGCGCCTAAAATAGACCCCCTTCGTCGGGAAAGAGCGGCCGGGAGTCTGGCTCGTTATCCGATGCTAGGCTCCCGCTGCTGGTGCCAAGGCTGACCCATGGCCATCCGGCGCCTCCTTCGCTCCCGAGTTTTGTTTTTTCGCCCCCCGAAGGATTTCTGCCCTCGGCTCGACTCCTAGCAATCTCTCTCGCCTTCCCACGCACACTCTCCCCGCTTCCTTTTTTAGCAAATGCTGCGGTCTCTTCTGGTTCACCACAGCAGCTCCGCTTTTTTTATATACCGGCTTGAGCCGGTCTCTACCGGCGGATCTGGCGCGCGCTGTAACTCAGCAGCGCCATGTGCGCGCCGGAACCCGGTTTTGCAATTGCAGAAGAGAGAGAGAGCGGGCGGGCCGGCTTACGCGCGCTCTGAAGGGAAGCGCGCTCCGGGCGGCCGCAGGAGCCGCGACCTGAACGAATAACGTGAGAGGAGGCGGCAAACCCAAGGGAAGGGTGGAGTGGATGAATTTTATTTGGCGAGCGGCCGGGCTGTGCCACGTTTGCGTCCCTTCGTGACACCTTTCCTCATAACGCCATAAAACTGATGTAATTCGCCTACACCGCAAGCCAGGCGCGCGCTTATTAAAGACACTACTTTCCCCGTCGCTTTTGCCCCCCCGTTAAGTTCCTCTTCAAGAAGCAGCATCGAGGCAGAGCTCGAAAAAACCATTTCCCCCGCTAGCAATGTATATTCTAAAAGGGGCACTATGTGAACTCCCCCCACCCCATTTCAAAGAGGCTGAGCATCTTCATGCAAAAGAAATCTTCGCTGCGCTGCTTGGAATCCATAGTTTAGTTCATCCCCGAAAAGCTCGGTTGGAGGAAGTCCCTCGTGTGAGACTCCTCGCTTCCCAAGACCGCAGTTTTTCCTCTCCGTCTTCTCCCCCCCCCCCCCCCGCCTTCAGCAGGGGAAGCTCTCGAAGCAAGTTTGACCTGCTCTTTTCAACAGTTCTCTGTACTGTTAAAGGTACCATCTCCCGCCTTCCCCCGCCCCCCACTTTGGCATGGTTCCCGCTCCCGTGGCTACGTGGATTTGCGGGGGTTGTCTGGTGGGTGAGCGCACCAAGAGGAAAATTCCCTTCGCGTAGTAGACGGGGATTGTAAGCGCGGGCGACGGCGGAGGAGCCTCTCGCTTAAACTCTACTCAGCGCCACATTCGCAGGAAGGTCACTTAAGGTAACCTGCAGCAGGGAGCGCCGAGCTTCGTCTTGCGGAAGGCATCCGCGCGAATTCCTTCCTCCTCAGATCCGCCCTGCAGCATCGGCATCTTTTCAACGAAGGAGAAATGGCAGGATTTGCTAAATACCCCCACCCTCACCCGAGAAGCCATTCAAAAGGGGAGGCGTGGACTTAATAATTCAGTTCCAAGCTTTGGTGCTCGAGGCCCTAGCGGCAAACATGACCCAGACCAGGAAACTGAAAAAGCAACGGAGCCGCCCGAGTGGACCTGGCTGGTGCTCAGACCGAAGTCGGGGTCCCTAAATAGCACCCAAGTACTTCTTTGCGGCTTCGCAATTGGAAATTCCTGATGTGACCACGTAATTTCCAGGGCAAAAAGCCTCGTGTGTAACAGGCGCGCGCGCTGCGAACGAAACTAGCAAAGAAAAAAAAAACGCCGCCAAATTGCCACACTGCAGTCACGCTGACCGGCTGGAGAGTTGATGCAACCCCACTGCTTTCCTTGGGTTGCCTGTACGTTAGAGCTTGCATTTATCCCCACAGCTTTTAAAGAAGCGTCATCTTAATTGCTGGGGCAGGTTCCTAAAAGAGAAAGTGGACTCGGGTAGCGCCCCCTAGCGGTCAGCCTGCCTTGGCAGAAAGGTTACCGGGCGCGAGCGTCAGCGCGCGCCCTTGCCTTCGCGGCGGCGCGAGCTTCTCTTCCCAGGTTGAAGCGCGTGCTGCTGCCCCCGCTACCGCTAGTTCCGATCCGGGCAGAACAGGTTTGTGCCAGTTTGGGTGTGTATCTGGCTGCTGTTGTATACATGCACTAGAGACTCCTAATCTTCCGGAAGGCGAGCTGCCCTTGTTGCAACGGATGATACTGATGACTCAATAGACTGGCGGTGCATGCGAGCGAGCAGTATTCCCTTTGCAGAAATCGAAGTGGTCGCCGCCTCCTCCCCACTCCGAGTTGGCAGTTTGCAGCCTTTAGCCTAAGCTTGGGTTGTTTCTGTTTCTCTCCTTTTGGTCTAGAAAAGGAGAATGTTTTCCCCCCATGCTGTCAGGTCTCTTAACTGCTGAAGATGATTTTTGCTGAGTTATTAGAACTGCTTGTTAACGCTAGTTTTACTGATGGCTGCTGTGAGTTTCTTCACCGACCCATGGGTGTGAAGTTCTTGCATACAACCTAAAATTCACTTGAATGGTAAATTTTAAAGGATACCGCAAAGCGAGTTTGCTGCAGAAATGCATAATTACAGTATTTCTACTTTCTATAGCAGCAAAAGAGTTTTTTTCCCTTCGGGTTCGCTTGTAAAGGTCGGAACAGACTGAAAAGCAGAGACCATGTAATACGCATTTAAAGTGTTTACATAAACTGGCCAACTAGTCTGTGAGAAAATAGTAATAACAAATAAAAAAACCCCCAAAGAAAATACTCAAAAGATTATTCTTGATTGTTTTTAAATGTCCAATAGAGTTCAGTTAAATACAAAAAAAACTTGGATTGGGAATGAAGCCACTTCTGCTTTTTACTGTAATGTGATTTGGATGTCGTTCTAGTGATCAGAATCTCAAGGAAACTTAAATATAACAATTCTCTCTCTGCCATACTGGAAGCTAGATATTGCTTAAGATGGGTGGCCATGTAAATCTTTTTAATTAAATAAATGTTTTATCCTAATTATGAATGTTCACTTAGAAACTAGTTTTAATATATTCAGTGAAGTTTGCATTGAAATCAGTTTCGGATTCTTTGTAATTAGCATTTTTTACTGCAATTCTGGTTGCAACTGGTTTCTTCAGCTCAGATAAATTTGGAAGACTGGGAGAAAGCTGACAGACGCCAAATGGGTAAGGCACATCAGCTTAGAACAGTGTGTTTAGCCTCATTTTAAAGCAAAATGTACTTAACAGTTCATTGGATTGAGAGCCCTGGAAGATGTCATTACAGTTTGTGTGAGCTAAACACTGAAGTGAAGTTCCTCAGTCAAGTATCCTTCAGATGTCTTAGTACTGAAGTGCTTTGAAGATTTAACCAGCATTCCTACTTGCTGGGATCCTATTACTGTTATGTCACATCTGTAGTGCGACAGGCTGGAGAAGGCTCCTTTAAGTGAATTTCCTAACTGGAATAGGGCTAAACCGTTTTTGCTGAATCTGAATTTTATTAAATATATTTATATTTAAATATATTAAAATGTTAAATAATTCTGGAGCACCTTTGCTCCAGAACATAAAAAGATTAGTTATAGGCATTGTTTTTTATGAGAATAATACTCTACTTCCTCCTCCACTCCCAAAGTTTATTGCAGCAATTACTCTTGATTCTCTCAGTCTTCACAACATTCCTGTGAAGTTGGGATAATATTAACTCCCCCCTAAATAAGCTAAATGAGAATTTGAAGCTTTGTCTCTCCAGTCTGCATCCTAACTGCTGTATGTGAATAACATAAATAATATTTTTAAAGGAAAGCAGTTGCCTGTCCAGAATCCCCAAGGATTTGATTTAAGTTCTCCAGCCCTTGACTCTCATGGTTACATCAACAAATCTGAAAGGCTGATTACGCATGTTTGTTCAGTTTCTGGAAAAGAACACCTTTTGGCCAGATAAGCTGTTTGTACTTCAAACAAAAATGCATGACGCTATAAACCCTTTCTTGTTTCTGCATGTTCTTTTTTTTTTTAAATACATATTTTTTACAAGTTTTGATTACAATAGTAATAAAAACTAAAGTTAGAGGAGGAGAAGAAAATCAAAAGGAAAAAAATAAGTGCAGAAAGAAAGATAAAATAAAGAAAAACATATAAAGAAATGACTTCCAACCTTCATCACAAGAAGGATAAACAAATTTAGTAATTCTAAATCCCCTTCAAAGTTACAAACATAAGCAAATCGATAAAACATCAGCTTTTCAGTCCTGGTGTCAGCAGAAAATCCCTAAAGAACTTTGCAAAACCAAATAAAGTCTTACATTAACCTTGATCAAATAAACCAACTTTATATTCCTACCTTTTACTTCTAGCAGTCTTAATCTTAAATTCAACCAAACATTATAGGATTTTTATTTCTCTTAAATTCTTCCTGATCCCATTTCATGTCTTTCTTCAAGGCTTTAACAAGTCTCTTTCCTAAATCTAATAAAATATTTTCCAGGTTATTCTCTTGGCTCATCACTTGTATTTCCCTTTTAATTTTTAAAACTTCAGATGGTTATTTTGTATATATAGTAAAGGATTCTTTTCCAAATTGTTCTCGTGGCCTGTCATTTGTAAGTTCATTTTCAGTACTTTGTCTTCTCAGATAATACTTTTTGGACATAATCCATCCTTACAAGCAGTTATTGCTGACAGTGTTGATCATGACTCCATCCTTGTAATAAGCTTGTAATCTTCTTTTCTTTTTGCTTAGAATCCTTAATCTTCTTTAGTGTGCAGTTTCTAAAATCATAAACTTCTCTTTCTTATAACTTATAAATAAATATGTTTCCCATGAAAACATATTTATTTTAAATAATAAATTACAGTCATAGTAAAAGTCAATATTCCAAATTTATCTGAACCAAATTTATCTTAATCCATTTATATTTTTCTTAGATCAAAATCTTATTTTGCTTTTTGCTCAAATTCTTAAAAGTTCTTAGGTTTATGATTAATTTTTCTTTTGTTCAAAGTTGAAGATAAAACTCACTCTATGATTTTCCAAACTTATCATTTCAAAGATCTTTAATAGCTTTAAAAAGATTAATGGGCAATTTCTAAAAGTGAGTAATAAGAGAGATATTCATACTTAGTGTCCTTTAAAAGGCTGAGCCACATTGTAAGCAAGATGGATAATCTTGTCTTCTGGTGCTCAAACTCATGGAAAGTCTCGTGGTCACCTCATAAGGATCAGCCATCTGGAGCACATGTGGGTGATCTTCTGTCTTCTTATCCAGGGAGGTTCTAAACATCCAGTTTATTTATTTATTGATTTATTGATCTAATTTATATACCGCCCCATTCCGAAGACTCGGGGCGGTTCACAACAGCTATTTAAAACAGTGTAACAAATTACTTTAAAACTTTAAAAACCCTTTAAAAACAGTTTATTCATTGATCCCTCGATCTTTGCCATGGTTGACAGCTCTGTTTTTGCGGAGATATCTTCAGTTCACCACATCTCCCCCAGAAATCTGTTTCTCCATGTTCTGAATGGGTTTTATTCTTTAAAGCATGTGCAGTGCCATTTCTTAAAGTTAACTTTCTGGTTTGGCTTAAAAAAAAATATCAATCTTACAGTTCATCTTGCTATTCAAACACTAACGTGTCCCTGCATATCATTGCTAGCACTCACCATAGCAGTCAAACTTTCAGTTTCCAGAGTTTTGAGTGGTAGCAGTCATTGCTGTGGTCAGTACTTGAATTTGACTTTTTTGTCCTCATTTCCTTCATCTCAAATTAATAAAGTGAAGCCATACCTCATTTAGTTTACTCAGTTGACAGAGTATGGAAACTTGACACTTTGCCGTACTGATCGCAAACTTGTAAGAAAAGCTTTGCTAAGTTTATCAGACATTAAAGAAAACTCGGAAAAAAAACCTCTAGTCAAACCTTAATTTCAAATCAAAAAGCCTACTTCGGTGGTCCAGAAAATCAAATTCTGACCAGGATTGTAAGAATACAAATTAACACTAACAACATGCACAATCGGAACCTGTTGTCATTACTGTTTGAAAAATTTTCATTAGTGTTTGAACGTTTTTTTTGTTTTAAATTAAAGTCATTCAGAAATAAGCTTGGGAGAAGAAAGCAAAGGAATGGCATTGGAAAGTGTCCTTTAATATATAGAAGAAATGGAGGACATAAGAGGAATCAATGGAAATATGTAATAAGAAGAAGCTGATCAGGATATTTGTGGGACTTAGTTCAGGCAGAAAACTTAGATTAGTTATGTACCACTGTGGAGTTGCTTGAAATGTGAATCATTATGTTCATGTTTCCTCAAAAGTCCTTTTCACAAATACATTAATTCTGACACTATCAGTGCATCTCCTTATGTTTTTCTGAGCTCTCAAAAGAACTAAATAGTACCTGTTGGTACACTCTAAGGAAAGATGACCTTTCCAGATACCGAAATAAACTAGGTTCACTAATTTGTAATGCTAACTAATGTTTTATCAATTAAGCTTGTTTTACAATAAAAGAGGATATAAGTCCAGGGAGAATTACAGGATTTGTAGCTTGTGTAGATCTTGGTGCTCTCTGAGCTTGGTGGTTTTCTTGCAAATGTTTCATTAGCAAACTGGATAACATCGTCAGCACTGCTGATCTTACCTAGTTTGGTAATGATGAAACCTCTGCAAGAAAACCACCAAGCTCAGACAACACCAAGGACCCCACAGTTCAACCCTGAACTACAAATATTCTCTTCTGTCAGTATTTGTATCTTGAACCAACCACCTATTTCTATCCTAGGATTCACTTTTAAAATAAAAAGTAAAGTAAAAACAGTATAAACTTACCGTATTGGCACTGTGGAGGTCTCCAATAGGTGTCTCCATATCTTAAAGGCCTCTTGGCTATCTAGGACAGACTGGGAACCATATCAATCTCTGGTTTCCACTCTACAATTTCGAGATAAATGACAACATGGAACAAAGGAGATCCACGCTAAAAATATGTAAAAATCTGAAACTTTATAAGATTTTAAATCCCTCCCACAAAGAAATAACTTTAAATAAGTTGTTGATTTCTCGGGTAAGGAACTGAATAAAACCCCCGGGTGCCCCTCCCACCACTAGCTAATAACTAACCTTGGTCAGGCTATGGTTTACAGTTTCTGCTTATACTAGTTAGCATTTCTCTAATCTCTGAGAGATCCCAAGTAGTTGCTCAGGTTTCTAAAATCCGGGTAGGCAGGCTGTGACTCAAGTTTTGCAAACAATGCCAAAAGCGGTTGCTTTCACAAAAGGCGCATAGAGACAGTTGGGCTGTTTGCTTCCCAAAGTGATAACCCTTGTATTCTAGGTAGCATGGTTTGGGAAGATTGTCTCCAGCCGGCAGCTTCTAGATACTGCTATTGTATTGCATTTGCACCTTCTGATATGCTGACTTAGAATTCTGAGAATTAAAAACTCAAGGAACTGGATGGTGCCAAGCAGGAGAAGGGTGACATCCAATTGCTGTCCACTCAGCTCACACATGCATGTTGAGTCAGGCAGAAAACTACCACCCTGGCAGTCAAAGACATTATTCAGTCTTCTCTCCTGAAAAGATTATTTTCTGCTAAAAAAGAAAAAAAAAGTATCTTACTGGGACGTTTGACCCTGTCCTCTCCCCTCTCTTGTCTTTCCAATCACAACAGACAGTAGGGCCCACTGAAGTCTGGCTGATTTTAAAAAGTACTAAACAGCGTCAGACCTATTTAATGCATGGATGGGAGACTACCAACAAATTCCAGGATTGTAGACTACTTGAGAAAGCATCCTGGAAGAAAGTAATGACACCATATTTGTTTGTAGAGAAAGTTACATGGGTTTGTCCATAAAGTCACAAAATTTGCTGTTGCCAAAATTCAGGTCAGTTTAAATCCAGTCTGAGTAGCATACTTCTTCAATTCTTGTTTGCTTAGTGAAAATGTCATTTAGTTGGATCTTTAAATGCAACTTTTACAGTATATTATAGTGACATATGGATTTTCTTTCCATTTACATAGCTGTAGTTGACATACCTAAAAAACTAAGCAGAGTCAGATATGGTTAGCACTTGGAAAGGAGACCACCAGAAAATCCTACAGCAATTCACTAGAATGGGAAGCTGAAAAAACATCTTGGAAGAAAGTAATGATAAATCGTATTTGTATTCTTCTAGAGAAAACTACATGGACTTAGTTTGAAATGAAGGAAACATTACCAGACCCCCCCGGGGGGGGGAGGTTTAACACTAATTAATCCCCCATCACCCCCCAAATTTCCCTAGCAGTGCTTCATTTAGCTCATGACTTAGTTGCTGGATCTTTGGCAAAACATTAGCTTCAGTTAGCTGCAAACAGCATGACTATTTGTAAGGAATTGTGTGATTTATCTGCAAATATGTGCTAGGGCAGTTCTTAAAATACACTTTTCTAAAAACATTGATTTTGTAATTAACTTTTTTAGTAAAGAATTATGGATGCTAGCCATTTCAGTTAATTGCTGTTGTCTGTGCTGTGGTAGCATCCACTTTCTGGATGATGTACAAGAAAGAGATCTGGGATCTTTTAGAACAGAGTTCTGTTCTTCTTGGTCCTGTCCAGTGCCAGCAGCTAGTCCAGTGATGGTGAACATTTTGGGCTCAGTAGGTCAAAAATTCAGAAAAACATGACTGCTGGCGTGTCACATAAACACATCCCTGGACAAAAGAGAAACAATCCTAAAGAGTTGCTTTAGATAGTGAGATGGGCAGCATATAAATTCAAAAAATAAACATTTACATACTTGGAAATACTTTTCAATTTGTTTCTGTCTCACAGGAAAAAAATGCCTACCTGAGGCAACTTCTCACTGCACAAGACCTGGAAACTTCAGAAGATGTTTTTGTGTGGCCTTGCAGCTTCTGAAAAGACCAGGAAAGCATGCCTCATTCTCACGTGCCATTTAGAGGCTGCAGAGACTGGATGAGTGCAGGACCCTCTTGTACTTCCAGAGGTTCCAAAGGATGTCTGAGAGTGCACAACATTTTTGTGGTGCCTCTGAGTGTGTCACCAAAAATGACATATGTTGTAGGTGAATTAATCTCATTGAAGTAGACTTCAACATGTCCTTGCTGCATGCTGTGGCAGGATGAGATCATAGTATACTATTTGTGGTCTCCAATCTATTCTTTTTCCCTTTATTCTCTCCTTAAAACAGTGCCCTTTTATGTTATTGCTACTTAGGAAGGAGATAGTACTGATTTTAGTTTGGGGGGCATCAAGTAGAGCTGATATTCTTTGCTCCCCAGAAGCTGCTTTTATATGGTATTTGGGGCTGGTACAATGGCCAGGATGTGTTTCACAGGCCTAAGCATTGGTCAGTGGAGGGAAGTTCCTAGTTCTGCATTAGTGGCTTTTCCATCTGTTGGTAAAAGCTAGTTTTCTCTCTCTCTTGTATGGTTGGGTGTAGAATAGGCAAACATTAAACCACTCCACAGTTTGACCATAATTACACTGTGGCTGTGCAAATGGCATTGGCTGCCAATTTTTTCTTCCCAGTGCAGTTCAAGGTGCTGATTTATCACCTTTAAAGCCCTAAAGGGCACAGGATCAGGATATTTGTGGGACCTCCTTTTCGCTGAAGGTATCTGCCTGTCCCACTAGGTCAAAATAAGGTGGGCATACTCCAAATCCCTTCTCTTATGTGCTGCATCTGGTAGGACCTAGGAAGTGTTTCTTCTCCTTAGCTGTCCCTGCTGTGTGTGGAAGACCTTGACAAATTGTAAGGGAAAGATGAGGATGGAATCAAGCAAGGTGGAAGGCTGATATGGGGAGAGTGTTGCTCCAGACTACCAAGAGTTTCTAGTGTGGTTCTTTGGGTGGTGGTGTTTTTTTAAAAAGTTTTTTATACTTTTGTGAGTCAACCAGGGTTGTGGTTCATAATATGGGCAGCTACTAAGTCTTTTAACTTAATGAATAAATTTCTTTCAACACCACCCGCAAAAGGAATTCCAGCAGGCTTTGTATGATTGACTCCCACAGAGATTTCAGGATTGTAATCCTAAGAAATCTCAGATTTGGCCATAAGATAATTCCTGCATATGTAGTAAAGCTATCAACTTATTGAAGCCCTTCCCAGGGCTTCAAATCTTGTCTCTAAAAAATAATAATTGTTCTGAAAAGTGGGATTCTGGAATGTTAACAAGTTCTGCACTTTTGTTCTGAATCCCCTATTTATTCTGTTGAAGTTCTTTCCCATTCATGTACTTCTTTTTCCCTCAACTTCTGAGTTTTGATATTGTGTCAGTTATTTTTGATATGCAGGATCCAATTTGGATTGGTCACGGGACCAAAGGTTTTGTCTTCCAAACTTTTGGACTCGTTCTGGAGCCCATCCTCGGGGAACTTCTCACTCACCAGAATGTGTGCTTTAGACTATTCTATGCATAGTATTTATGTGGCGTCTGGTTATGTGTGGCTTTTTAGTTGTTAATTGGAGTGTTGATGTCCGGTTATTAAGTTGGGTATTGTTTCCATGTGCTGCCACATGATTTACCATTATCACCTTGGTTGACTGACAATGGGCCTGTTTCCCAGGCTTTAATCATTTCCCTGGGTATTTTTGTACCTGCTCAGCCAACAATCTTAATAGCTGCATAATTGAATGTATGTCGTTCATTGCAGTGGGAGGCTACCAATGAGTTCGGATCTCCTTGTCTGACTGCTCGCTTGTGTTCTTGAAATCTGGTGGTTAGCTTCCTCACCATCTGTCATACATAATCCCTGGGGCAATCCATGCAGGGGATCCGCTAGATTACTTTAGAAGTATCTCCCAGCTCCAAACATTTTTTTCAATGCATGATTTGTCCTTGTATGGTAGCCTCTGGGCAGCATGTGATGCCCACTTCTCTTGTGTTCTCTTGCTTCTGAAATGTTTTCGATCTTTGTACAGACTATCTTTCTGAAAATGTGGGCTGTTTCTGACACTGTAGATCCCTGAATATTTTTTTTAGTCCCATTAAAATAAAAACTGTGGATACTTCAGGCAGTGATATTTTCTCTTAACTTTTTTAACTTTAACATTAAATTATCAGCTAATGAGCATTTGTTCAGAACTGTTCAAAATTACTAAAATGCTGAACAAGTGTACTTATGACCAGTCCTCAAATTTCTGACTGTCCTAGCATCCCTGTAGTCAGATATGATTATGACCTGGGCTTGGTAACCGGCTTGCACTTAGGATGGTTGCAATATATTGCAATCACATGATCACTACTTGCAAACTTCCCAGCCAGCTTCCCACAAGCAAAGCCAATGGGAAAGGTTGTAAGGTGCTTCTGTAAGTTGCTCCTGCCATTTTCTGTGTGCCTTCCTGTCCCCCAAAGCAGCTGTCCTGTGCCCAGTTGTACTACTGCAGCCACTAACCATCCTGACAACCTGCTTGTAACATGGTTGTTAAGTCAATGTGGCTTCCCCATTGACTTTGCTTGTCAGAAAGTCATAAAAGGTGATCCTATGACCTTGGGACACTGCAATCATCATAAATATGAGTCAGTTGATTTGAATTTTAATCATGTGATCCTGGGGCTGCCGCAACATTCATAAGTGTGAAAAATGGTCATAAGTCACTTTTTTCAGCACGGTTGTAGCTTTGAATAGTCACTAAATGAACTATTGTAAGTCGAGGACTATCCATAGTTTTGTTTTATTAATATTTACTGATGCTTGTCGGGCCATCTCTCCCTGGTTGTATCTACCCATCCTGTCTAATCCAACACGAATGGCATGCTCTGGGTCCTGTCCATTATAGTGTGTCATCTGGTGGGGCCCAGAAAGAGAAAGTTTTCGGTTTGGCACCCAACTTTATTGTTTTAAATATTTTATATAGTGTTTTAATGAAAGATCATAAGCTGCCTAGAGTCACTTCGACAAAATGGATGACATAGAAGTTTAACAAACATCCAAACAAACAAACCATATTAAACATGATCTGGGTTATCTTCATTACTAACATACCTCTATTTGTCCTTTACTGTGCATTGTTTTCTATAGCATAAAAAGATAAAATCTCTTTTGAGTCAAGTTTGACTCTTGCTGACCTCATGGATAGAGACAGATCTGTGTAGGTTTCTTGATAACACAATGGACTGAGTTCATCTTTTTTCTTTTTTTTTTTTAGTTCCCACTCAAGCCTAATGCCCTGGTCTTTTGCCATCCAACTTCTAATCAGATTTGCCATTCAATTTTCAAGATCAGTTAAGGACAACTAACTGCTAACATATTCCAAAAATACCAATATTTATGTCCAAGACTTGAAAAATCAATTTCTTTGTTTCATAAAACACTTTTAATAGTGCCAGGTCTACAAGTCCCCTTATCGGTTTGTTGTATAGTCCAGATTTTACTAAAACAAAGAAATTTATGCTCTGTGGTACATCCGTATCTCTCTATTTTGAACAGACTATATATATCTGTACTGTCATTTGCTTGCTGATATCCTTGCAAAAAATATTATATATTTCCCCCATATGTTGTTTCCAGGAATGTCTACAGAGAAATAACTTTGATCACTGATATATCAAAACATATATGAAAACCGAGGACTAGATTCTTGCCCATTCTTGCTTATGAATCTCTGTTTTAATACAATTGTTTCACTTCATGTACTTTTCATGGAAACCTTCATTGCCCATAACAACGCTACAGCAAATCCTCAATTTACAACCATTCATCTGATGATTCGAGGTTCCTGTCAGCCTTGGAAGCCCTAATTGAGAGGCCTCTGCAGGCTGTCACACTAAACATATGGGAATTAGGAAGGAGGTATTTTATCATACAGTTAGAGGGGTTCGTAGACGCAACAACATTCTTTCTAACTGTGCCAAGGTCATCCTGTCCAGCACCTGGAAGAGGAGTGACAAGACAGAACAAAGGATGATGGGTATAGACTAGGATTGGGGAATGTGATTTATGATGGGGGGGAAAGAGGTGGATCTTTGATTCTCTTTTGAGTGTGGAAAAATCGGGGCCTTAAGACTCAGGTTTTTCCCAGATGTGCCAACATGGTTTCTTTAATAAATTCTTACTTGGATAAATCTTTATCTGAGTGCTGAGTG
>JANHFL010000593.1:598515-610049 GCA_032468155.1 Oxyrhabdium leporinum
TTTCTTTCTTTCTTTCTTTCTTTCTTCCTTCCTTCCTTCCTTCCTTCCTTCCTTCCTTCCTTCCTTCCTTCCTTTCTCTTTTCCACCCAATGTCTTAATCAAAAATATAACATTCTATGTCTGTCTCACAGAATGATGTCAACTGGGGAGCAATGTTAACATTTCAGTGCAAGTTAATTAATATTTCCTGACCCGGCAATTAAATATAAACCTTTACAAGGTAAAGAATTTTTCTAATACATTTCAGTGACTCAAAATTTTGTAAGCAAACATTAAGAATGGACCACATTGTTCAACTATTTCTCCTAGTAGTAAAACCCAGGAACGATAAACATAGAGGAATGTTCAAAAGTCAGTGATGCAACCTTCCTATTCAATCTTTGACCGCAAAGTTACAACATTATGAGGCCTTGGTGAATTTCTGCAAGTTGGAGTACTAGTAGTGCTAGTACTAGTACTGTACGATAGACGTCTTGCTTGGAAGAATAAGATTTCTTGTAAATTCCTGCTTCTTCCATCTATTCTGCCTGGGAGCTGCTAACATCAGGCACCATTTTGCTGATGCAACCTCTAGATAATACCCATTGACTTCTATTTTAAAATATGTATGTATGTATATATTTATAAAAATGGAAAGTTTTAGACAGTTTAGATAATTAAAGCCTGCAAGATACATGTTCTATGAGCTGTCGTGTAATTTCAGCCATTTTTATTCTAAATTTATGTGCATTGTTTTACAACTGCAGCATTATGCAAAACTGCCTTAATGCCCACTGCCAGAAAAACTTCCTGATCTGTATATTTTATGTAGAATGACATAATACTGTCTAGATGAAAGGGGATAAAAAACAGCAAGAGCCTGTGTCTGGTTTTTCCTGGTGTTTACAAATGTGCTTGCTTTAATTGTATACTGCAGAAGGGCTGTCATTGGGAAGTCTTCCAAACATTTTCCTAGAGTTCATCTCTGGTAATATAGAAGAGAAATCAGTGAAATGAATTTCAGAAGTTACATGTGATATGGGGTTATAGAAATGCCAGTATTTATTTATAAAATTTATAGGCTGCTCATCTTACCTCAAGGTAACTCAAGGTATGGTTCAGGAATAAAAAAGGAGTGAGGGAATAGAAGGAATAGGATGGTAACTACTTGATAGAGAGGAGCAGATCATAATTCTATATTTTTTATTTTCTTTTTTAAGCTTTCCTTTGATTCTTTATACTTTTATTCTATTAAAAATTCTAATAAAAAATAAGAAGAAATGAAAGTGTGGTTCAAAGCTCTCTGGATCAAAGTATGGATCAATCTTTTTGGTTAAGAAGATTGGGGAAGAAAAGTGACATTGTACAACTCTTGCTTCAGCCTCTGCAAAAGAGACCAAACAGGAGTGGTGCTGAGAGAAACCGTTCCTGTGTGTGGTTTCAGGGAAATGAAAAATTCAAGCGATGACAAATTTTAGTGCAAGCAGGGGAAATTATTCCTGTCAGCTTTTTTTTTTTTTTAAATCAGTTACTCAACTGGGTGGAGGCTTATGTTGCAAAGTGAGCTGTGAGATGACAACAGAGGACAAACATTGCAAACAAAAGAATCCCAGAAAATGGGATCTGTTTTTCCATTCATCTCAGGAAAAAATAGCAGCAGTTCCAGCCTTTGGTTTCCCGGTATTTGTTAGGTCAAGTATGATGTCATAGACATCCTTTGATCCAATTTTTGTAGCCAAGATAGATTTTTGTAACAGCCAATTGGGAAATTATCAAGTATGGAAGGAAAATGAAAATTATTAAATACGGAGAGAATAAAAGCATTAACTGTATTTAATTTTAATTAAAATAAATATTAATTCAATTTTGTTTTTGCCTATCTCTGCTCAATTCCAAGCCATGGTTCCTCATCATATAAAAGGAAAATGTAGCTTTGATTCCTAAAATTTTGCACGTATCTGCTTTAATGTATCTTCTGATTAAGTGTGAATTAACAATTTCTTCCTGAGGAAAATGTGAGAATTTCCTTATCTCCAGTTTACAGTTATACTTTTATAAATCTATAATATATTTATTTGTATTATTGTAATCATTGTCATTTAAAAAATTTTTAAGTTGCTCGGAGTTACTTGGTCACCTTATGAATAGATGCGTGCAAGGAAAGCTGATATGAACAGGTTTAGGAAATGAGATAAATGAAGGTTTGGTAGTAAAGGAGATTTGCTTAAGAAGCCAAAGAAAAGAAAATACAAAAGAAAATACATAAATCTTCGACTTATGACCACAATTGATCCCAAAACTTATGTTGTCAAGTGAATTGCACTTGATTTTGTGACCTTTCTTTGCACATTTGTTAAGCAAATCACTGAAGTTGTTAAACTAATTGTGCAGTTGTTAAACAAACCTGGTTTCCCCCATTGTGTTTGCTTGTTGGAAACCAGCTGGGAAGATTATAAATCATGATCACATGGGGACTCTGCAGCTGTTAATAAATACGGGCCGGTTGCCAAATGCCTGCATTTTGATCACATGAACATGAAGATGCTACAATGGTCTTAAATGTGGAAACCAGTCACAAGTTACTTTTTCAATGCCTTTGTAAGTGTAAACGGTCACTAAATGAATGGTTGTAAGTTAAGGACTACCTGTACAACTGTTGGAATTTTAGTCAGTTGCTGTGTGAGACTAGTTTACCACTAGTAGTGGTTGGTGTAATAAATCTGAGCAAGGATGCTGCTCCTCCACATAATTAACTGTTGCAAACCTTTATTTTATTTCATTTTCCAGCCAGAAAGGCCTCCCTTTCTTCCTATATCTTGCTCTGGCTCATATGCATGTGCCTTTGGTTTTGTCTGAGGCACCTTGGAATCCATCTTGCCAAGATCCCTATGGAACATACTTGAAGGAAATGGATGCCTTGGTGGGACAGATCAAGGCTGCAGTTGACAGTACAGCAAAGGAAGATACATTCCTCTGGTTTACAGGTGAAGTAAAAAAAAAACACCTCACTGCGATACAGGTGGCACAGAGATGTCATTTTGTTGGGGACATTTGAAAGTCTATCCTGAGAACTTGCTGGATACAATGGAGGTAATAGCATGAATCAGCCTGGTAAAATTATATGATGAAAAGTATGTTAAATGTCTCAGGTGTAGTGGCTAGGGACTCAGATCCAGTGCAGGAAACTAAAGCATCCCTGATAGATAGCTGTCAAGTCACTGCTGAATACACCAGGCCCACGTGCCACCACCCATACCCGAGAGAAATGCCTCACTTATACAATCTCTGTAACTCTATTTTACAAGGAAGATCTATCCCTCATTCTTGGTTTAAATTTAAAATGCTAGCTATCCCCAACCAGAAAGAGATCATGTAACTATAGTGAACATTATTATGAGCTGCTAGATTACATTCTACATTATAGAATTACATTAATGGAGAACAATATGGATTTATGAAGGGAAAGCAGATTGAAGATCCAGTTAAATGTTTTTCTAACATCACATTGGAATAGAAAAAAAGAACACCTGACTATATTTATGCTTGATTTATGTGCCTGTGAAAAATAATATTTATAGTTCAGGTTCAACTGTGGGCTCTTTGATGCCCTCTGAGCATGCTGATTTTCTTGCAGACATTTCATTACCCAACTAGATAATATCATCACTGTTAGAAGGATGTGGGATTTGCTGTCTTTTTAAATACTAGTGGCCTACCCTGTAAGTTTTTGTGGGTATGATCCATACCAACACTGACAGAGAAAGCCACAAGTATAAAACATGGACCTCACATGAAGGTCCTATTGGGCTTATAGAAATGGCTAGTTTATATTATTATAAAAAAGCAAAAAGTTGTGGTTTGATGCTAGTGCCTTATTTTACTTCAACAAAGAAAGTCAGAAGTCAACACTTTTTTTCCTTTTCCCCAACCCTTCCTCACTTCTCTTTCCCCACATTCCCCCACTACTTTCCTATTTACTTTTGTATTTTGTATCTTATCTTACAACCTAATAAAATGTTTAAAATTCAAGGTCCTGTTGGACTTCTGCTACACTGGAATGGCTCTTTTAGTTTAAGAAGTTAGAAAAATATAAATTGGAAGTTGAATTAATTAATAGATGTACATTTTAAATCTGCATGGTTAGGTTTAATTATTTTTTATTTATAATCCTAATAGGAGAATTTCAGGATAGGCATCCAACACATTCTGTAGTGCAGACAGATTCTTCTTGCAGAAAATGATCCCAAAGTAATAAAGAACCCCAAAGGTCTGTATTTAAAATTAATTAGCAATAGCATTTTAGTGGAAAAAGAGAATGTGGTGGGAGAGGGGCAGCTATCAGTGCCCAAAACTTTATGCAGCCTGGGTTCATGGCAGTTTGGACATGCGAAGCTAAGGCTATAAGCCAGGTTCTCTGTAGTCCCTGCAGTCTAGTCCATTGCTCTTCAATAAAGGCCCTGCTGACTAGTGGTTACTGTACTGTACTCTAAAGCAGTGTCCTCCAGAAAGATGCAGCAGATTCATAGAGAGAGAGAAAAAGTTTCTTTGCTTTCACACAGTCTTGGCTGAAGATCCTCAGAGAAGCAAAGATGTTATGGAACAGATTTCCCTGGCTGCCCTAGGACTCATACCTTGTGCCTCTAAAGACATAGGAGAATTAGAAGCAGTAAAAGTATAAATAGATGTATCACGACCCCTATAGTTTGCTTCGTTTTCTTCCATTGTCTACCCTCCTTGTTTCTTTCTTTGCTCAGACTGTTTAGAAGTTAATGAAGGTTAGCTTCCATAGGCAGAACTCAGTCTCATGTTGCAATGCAGGTAATCCAGTTTTCCAAAGTTTGACTTCATTAAGATTATGAACAATCTTTTATTCTTTGTTATTCCGTTGTTGGGCTTGTGCTAGCAACACAAACACTAAAATGCTTGTACCTGGTAACCCTGGTTAAAAATAAAGTTCAGCCATTTACAGGGAGTCCTCGATTTACGACCACTACTGAGCTGAAAATTTCTGGTGCTAAGCAAGACAGTTGCTAAGCGAGCCTTGCCCCATTTTAGGACTTTACTTGCCACAGTCGTGGCAAGTGAAACATTGCAGTTGTTAAGTTAGTAACATGGTTATTAAGTGAATCTGGCTTCCCCACTGATCTTACTTGTCAGAAGTTTGCAAAAGGTCACAAAAGGGGATCATATGGCCCCAGGACATGACAACGGTCATAAATACTAGCCAGTTGCCAAGCGTCTGAATGGTGATCACATGACCACAGGGATGGTGCGTTGGTTGTAAGTGTGAAAAATGGTCATAAGTCATTTTTTCAGTGCGGTTATAACTTCAAATGATCACTAAATGAATGGTTATAAATCAAAGACCACCTGTATTTCGGAAGGGTGTATTTTATTTTGTTGCCTACAGATTCCAGGAGAAGTCAGTTACCTACCTATTCTGAAACAGGAGTTGGCAGCATAACTACCAGCCCAAGTAGAATAGAACTCTTTCATATAGGACTATAGCCTCATCCAGACATCCTGGAACGTCTGCTAAGATGGGCAGCAAACAAATTTATTAAACTCAGATAATGGTTCTGATAAGATAGAGCTTCCCAAAAGCAAATGACAGGCTGATGATTTATGACAGATTCCTGCTTCTTGCAAACAACCACTGATTCTTAAAATTGATCTCCTAGAGACTTATTTTGTCATACACTCAATAGATTCTAAGAGCTTTAGAGGCAAAAAAGATAGAAATTGATTGAGGAAGGCCTCCTTTTGAAGGATCAGCTGGTAGCTCCTGCCCTCCAAATGAATCTCTGCTAATAAAAATGTTGTACCATTAGGAATTAATGGAACAAATTAAAAAGTTGCTGTGGTAAAATGGAGGAATATTTTTTGTGTGCTCGTACTTGCTGTACTTGAAGGAGCTTAAACAACCTTATTCATTGCTAGATTTAGTCATAAATGATCAGAAATGGTTTTTAAACCAGTTGGACATCCACCTGAATAACAGCGCTTGTTATTAATATTCAGATTAATGTACTGGAACTGTAAAATTGATCTTCAGATCAATTTGCTGCTCTGATATTTTGCTGCTTCAAACTGTATTGTACATCTGTGAAATCTGTGCCTGACTTTTTGGAAGAGTCGTCCTGGGTCTTCCTTCTACTTAAGGAATTGGGCGATGCCTCCTCCTTTTAACTTCAATAATCATCCAGTGTCTCATGGTCCAGGATGACCCATCATGTCTTGAATTCTATTGAGTAAACTTATTTTCTCCACACAACTGGGCTCCTATCTGAAAAGAGAAATCAGCACACAAGTTCTGCTTTTATAAAAGTGCTTTTTTTTGTTTTTTTATAAAAAGCCAGAGCAATGGTTTCAGATTCAGTGTAAATTTTGATTGAGGGCATAGCATACTGTTCTGTTCTCCTTTGAATCCTAGTGATTTAGTGATTTCTTATCCTTGTTCCTTCTGAGCTTACATTACTTACGTAGGTATAGCTGAGTTTTAGCCATGAAGCAGATGAGGTGATATAACTGGCTGGTCCTAGACAGTTCTCAAAAAAAGCTGTGCGGTGTAGGTTAACTTTGGGAGGGATTCTTTCTTGTCACCAAATTTAATGTGGGCGATGAACAGACTGCCCAATTTACTTATAATTTTAAAGGGGCTTTGAAGGTATCAGTAGCCCGTTTTGAAGTTTGTTCACCACAGGCACTGTTTCCTTGAACGAATTCTTCAATTCTAGCCAAAAACCCAAACCTTGTCACCTTTGACTAATAATTAAGCACTTCATTACATAAGAACAAAATAGCCAGTTCTGAAGTCTGCTGTTAATGAGTTGTTTTCTCCCAAGTGAGGGAAGTAAAACATGGTTCATTAAACTTCAAGCAAACTCTTTCTTATTATTGTTTTGTCTTCCAATCCTTAATAATTATTCAAGTGGCAAATAGCTTTCCTTCTCACTCAGAAAAAAAAGTCTCTCTGCAAGTTGTTTTCCCCGTTTTGAGAAAAAAAACCCAGTGTCAATCTTTTATAGTTTGTCTGTAATTGTCCTGCTTGATAGCCCTGTTTGGATTCCTCTTGAAGGCAAGGGACCCATTTGCTATTCAGTATGGTTTGGCAGCCAGGTTTTCTTTTTTAAAAACAATAAAATACACATTTTTATGAAATAATATTTTATTAAACACATTCACTATTGTGCATCATCCAGACACACTCTTGTGACGATGGTCAGCCATATAAATATGACAAATATTTTTAACAAAATAAAATCAATATAAATATTAGAAAAGAGTGAAAATAAGAATGAGGAAGTAGAATAGATGTAAATGTAAATAGAAGAGGAAAAAGAAAAAAAATGTTCAGGTCTTGACAAATGACAGTATATGCCAGCTATAAGTGCTGAAGAAAATAATTAACACAAGAAGGGGCACCCAATTGCACGTAGTAAGAATTTCCACATTAGCCCTATCTTACTCTGCAGGAGGGTATGCCAGCTCTGTTTGGTATAGATCAAAAACATGCAAAACTGGAAAAGATCTGAAATGGGTTGAACTAGTAATCATCTGGAATGGTTTGGAATATAACCCATTTGATAGCATAAGAAAAAGAAGCTTGATAAAGCATGATTAATCATGTATAATTGTTAATATAGATAATATTCAATTGAAAGAAATGGGAGCTACACTCTTTGGCCCTTCAACCGTTACCTTGCTGTGGCTGCTCCCATTGTTTCCAATGAAACATACCTTCCTGTTCTATTTATCAACAGGGTCTCCTCTTATCTTTCTAGGAGACAATGGTCCTTGGTCTGAGAAGTGTGACTATGCAGGAAGTGTTGGTCCATATACAGGGATGTGGCAAAGAAAAAAAGGTAACATCGCTTTTTAAAAGTTCTCTTCTGCTTTTCTGAATGGAAAATTTGAGTTGCATTTCCTTTTTTTATTACATTCTCTTTCTCAATCTGGTAGCTCCTCTTTCTTCTTTTGAAACATGCTTTGCTGGGCACATGGCTGCATGAAATTAGAGGGCTATTCTATAGTCAGTTTTGCCTCCAGTCATTTATGAAATGCAGTCAGCGTGGCAAAATTGTTTGTGTGATGTTCACTCTTTCAAACATGATAAAGAAATGTTATGTTTAATATTATTATTAAACATTTAAATTTTATGTAACATCCAAAACAAACTCTTTTATGATTTATAGCCATTTCTATTATTTATTCATGCTATTGAGATTGTATTTAACCCTTAGATTATTTTGTCAGCGACATCAAGTTTGAAATAAGGATCTCTTTTATTTTTCATGGTTTCTCACACACTTATTTTTCATGGTTTAAAAATGCTGTCATAATGCAACTTTGCACACTCCTATCAGAACAGGGACTAACGTCCTCTCAGCTCAGACAGCAAAGGAAGAGGGATAGTTATTTCTGCTTACGCAGACAGGAAGATGCAATGTAAATGCAGATCTTTCCTGGTTTTGTATCTGATACCCTTGGTGTGTGTGTCTGTGAGTAAGTACGCATGACCTGATGCTCTTAAAGTCATACTGCCCCAGTTACTCTTTGGGAAAAGCAGTAGCTGGCTTTTCCACATCTGTTTCCTGTCCATTTCCAAATATAGAAGGGAAAAAAAGACTGGCAGAACTCCTACAGAGGAAGTCCCAGAATTTCTTTTCATTGTTTAAATACTGTTCTGTAGTTTTAAAAGGTCATACCTGAACACATGATATGTTTCATTCACGCAAATGAATGTCTCAGATTGGCAGCCCTTGCTTTTCCAAAATAAAATTATGTCATAAAACTAATTAATTCATTTGAGTTTATTGCAAGGTGGCTACTCCATTAGAAGTCTTTAAAAATAGATTGGGAAAATTCATAGAGAAATTCCCACAGCATCAAGGTATGCCTCACTATGAGTTTTATTATGATGATGATTATGATGATTATTGATGTTTATAACAGACCAATGTGTGAGACAATAATTAATGCCAGCAGTGAATAAAACTGAAATAGTAGTCATCTAATTTGCTAGCCTTTTTTATCTGTATATCAATAGCTTTCTGGAGTCTTAGATGTCTTTTCATAAGCTTTTTGACTTGAAGCAAGTTTTTAAAATTAATTATTAAAAAAACTCAAATCAAATTTACAACAGATTGAAATGTTGAATAAAATGTAGCATATATAACACAACATCAAAATGATGAAAAGGGTTTTAAATGCAGGTAAAATATAGCTCCAAAAGTCAGCATAAATGCTAGGTGAGTCTCCTGGAAAGAATGCAAAAATATAGAAGGGGAGGAGCAGGAGTAAACTGTATTGTTTATCAATCAGAATAGAGCTGGAAGGGACCTTGGAGATCTTCTAGTCCAACCCCCTTCTTTTTCACTACCACCTCAATCTAAGGAATGAGATAAAGTTCCAACACTCTGTCTTATGATAGCTATATAATTCAGTTCTTAAACTATTTAAACTTAGCTATTTTCCTGCTTTTTTTTTGTACACAAAGATCTAGGGGAAAAATGAATCTGTTCATAGGAAGGGAGACCATTAAGAAATACTAATAATATTTCCTTGAGAAAAAACCCCTATGTCTTGTTGGGATTGAAAGTCTTACATATATATAATTCTCTACAGCTTCTCAGAAAATCTTGAGAAGTGTTTGGAAAAGAGTGACATCTGAAATTGGTCCACTAAATCTCCTTTGCTGCTAATTTTCCATTTTTGGTTTTTCAGTTTCTCTCCTGTTTCTTTCAAGGGAACATTTTGTTTCTGTCATCTCTCAGATTTTCCCTGGAATTTTTTTGTAATTTGTAATTTGATGCAGTAGAGAACTTGAATAGCCCCTGTTGAAATAAATGCCAGAATATTAATTCTTTCTGTTCCACAAAGACTTGATCCAGAAAATGTCTCTATTCGAGCTGATATATATTTGATATTCTTTGTGCTTCAGGACAATGCATGAAGGAAAGATAGGTCAGCTTTTCAATTGGCTGCCTTTATTTGAATTCAAGGCATTTGGAGGGGGGGAACTAAATTGAGTTTGTTTCTTTTAGCCCACTTTTCTGGAGAACCTTTGATTTGACAAGCAAAGCTAGAGGTTTGTCACAACTGTGCCTGTTGTTATAACTGAGTCAGTGCTTCCAGTTGTGAGCCCCATAAAACCTGGCTTTTGTTAAGAAAGAAATCAAACAATTTCATGATGGGCATCTGAAAGAAACCAAGCTGGGTGAGCTAAATCTTTTTACTCCAGGGAAAACAACATTTGTAATGAAGGGATATTCTGTTAGGACGCAAACATTTGAAATTGCACAGAGCCACAAGGGAACAATTTTCTTCTGCCGATCACTGGCTGCCAACTGTTTGGCAGACTGAATCTCACCAGGCTCAAAGATGACTCAGCCTTCCATCCTTCCAATGTTGGTAAAATCAGGACCCAGATTGTTGGGGGGAACCGCTTAGAGAGGGCTGTAAAGGGCTGTGAAGCTGTAGATAAGTCTAAGTGCTTTTGCTATTACCTTTTTCCAAGCCTAACCTTCAGCCCTTGGATTTGTTGCTGGTTTTCCATCCAAGTATTAAACAAATTCAACCCTGATTAATAGCTCAACTCAGAACAGCTTGATACCTCCATCTTAACTAGGGAATAACAGTCTTGGTGGGAATAACAACAAAAACACTGTTCCTGTAATTGTTATTCTTTGCCCTTCCAGAAGCCAGGTTAATCCTCTCAAAATGGTTTCTGATATACCACTAAACTTCTATTTAAATTTTTGGATTTTGATTATCATTCCCATTTCCCCACTCTATATTCATGGGCTTCCATGTCTCCTACAAAGCCTGTAGGAGATTTTTGTATGTCCATGTACATAACGACAGGACTTTAGTCATAATACATGCCACCACTTGCAAGTTCTATACTTTCCCCCCCACCCTCTGAGACTTGTCCCTATCTGCATTGCATCAAACATCAATAGGCCACCTAGTTCAGATACTGTAAGTGAGGGCAGATAGGTTGAGTCACACATAACTTTTTCCCCCAGTATCTCATTACTTGTTCCTCCATGCTTAATATCTGCTAGAGAATTGGCTTTATTGCTGCCCGCAACTATTCTACAAGCATAATCATTAGAGCAAAAACTGTTTGAGAATAATTGATTTTAAAAAAATCTAGATTTATGAGAGAATAAAAGGAGAACTCATCAAATTTACAGGTGGCATTAAGCTGTCAGAAATAGCCAACATCCCAGAAGACAAGTTCAGGATCCAAAAATATCTTGACAGATTTGAAGGTTTTACAGTTGGGCAGGAAAAATCAAAGGTGCAAGTACAGATTAGGCGAAACCTGGCTCAAAAACAGTAACGGTGAGAGGGACCTTGGAGTCCTAGTGGATGATCACTTACAGTAGTGGCCAAAATTATGAAAACCCTTTGGGAAAAGTGTATTTTTGAGGTTTGATGGCTAATAACACTACCTTTTTTGGGAGTAGCACCATAAAATTATATATCAATGGAAAGATAATTTAATCAAGAATGTAATGCAATAACTTTTATGAAGGATTTGCTAT
>JANHFL010000594.1:0-19113 GCA_032468155.1 Oxyrhabdium leporinum
TTATTTTATTTATTTATTTTTACATTTATATACCGCCCCATTCCGAAGACTCGGGGCGGTTTACAGCTTTATAAGCATATTGTTGTAGGATTTAATTGCTCTTTGTTATCCCATCACATAGACTTCTTCAAGTATTTAACAAGCCTCTTTTGTAGATCCTGTAAGAAAACATTTTCTAAGACATTCTCTTGGTTTGTCGTTTGTCACCCTTTAAATTTTACAACTTCAGTCAGGGTTGTTGTTGGCTGGCTGTTGTTTTTTGTTGTTGTTTGTTTTTTGTATATCCAATAAAGCATCCCTTTCCAAATCATTATTTTGGCTTACAATTTGTAATTCTATTTTTTTTTTTTTGGTACTTTCTGTCTTGCTCCACATCTGACATTCTCTCATTAATATCTTTTGAATATAATCTAGTCATAGAATCAGAAATGATTATTGACACTGTCAATATTGTAGTTAATTTTTGACTCCATTCTTCAAAGATTTCCTTTAATATTTCCAATGTTATGACAATTGGTGTCATTTTGTAACTTCCAGTTAATTGACATCAAAAGTAGACTTGTATTTCTTTTCTCCTTTTGCATACTTCAGCTCTATTTTAGAAACTAGTGTCCAGCTTCTAAAATCATAAAGGCACTTATCTTTATCATGATTCAAAATAATTAAAACAAATCTGCTTCGCAAAAGAAGCTATCTATTTTTTTACAGTTAATTCCAAAACCTTATAGTAAAATCAGTATTCCAAATTTAACTGGACTCATAATCTATTTGTAACTTTCTTAGATCAAAATCCTATTTAACTTTTTGCTCCTTGCTTCACATTTTTTCTTAAGCTTGTAATTAAATTTTATTTTGTTCAAAGTTGAAACTAAACTGACCTAGCAACTTTTCAAAATTGTTGTTGTTCTGAATGTTTCCAATAGCTTTAAGATGGTTAATAGGCAATTTCCAAATGTGATTAGAAAATGAAAATTGCAAACTAACTGTTCTTTAAAAAGGGCTCCATTATGGTTGAAAGCAAGATTGTTAGTCCCTTTGTCTCCCAGTACTCAAATCTATGGAGCATTGGTGTCCTGTGGTCCCCTTGCAAGCAGCAGCCCTATAGACAACGTGTGGGCAATTTCCTCTCCTTACACCAGTGGTGGGATTCAGCTGGTTCGGGACAGTTTGAGAGAACAGGTAGGAAAGATTCTGGCTGGCCCTGTCCCCGTCCACCCTGACCCTTCCTGGAGTTCCCCACATGCCCCATTTTGGCTCCCAGGGGGCTTTGGGGAGGCCCACTAGGCCCAAAGTGGGGCATGGGGGGATGTGCAGCGCGTCCCCCCCATCCCCCGTTTTGGCTCCCAGAGGGCTGCAGGGAGGCCCACTAGGCCCGAAATGGGGCAGGAATATCCACGCCCACCCAGTCACATGACCAATAAGCCACACCCACCAAGCCACGCCCACAGAACCCATAGTAAAAAATTTTGAATCCCACCACTGCCTTACACAGAGGAGTTCAGAAGAACTGTCTATTTATATTGTTTGTTCTTTGCTACGCTTCTCTGTTGTGCTTTTGCAAATATGTCTTTAACTAACAGGGGTGTTATCCAATGTGCTAAATTCAGTTTGTTTGAATGGTAACTTGTTTCCTATCCCATTTGGTGGTGCTATATAGTGGTCAGCAGAAATATTGAGGCTAGATGGGTATCCTACCCATGCATCCTAATATCACCTGTCTCAAAAGAAGCAGCAGAGACCACTATTGGGGACCTGTGTTTGGCTGATTCCAATGGTGGGCTTTGCTTTCTGGGTTTTCAAGTTGTTCAATCCATGGAAAAAAATAAAACAATTTGAAGAATAGAAGCATTTGATCAATAGGAGGAAAATGGTCCTGACCCAGATTCAGTTGATTGGCAGATTAGATGGTTCCATGGATACAAATAAAGAAAGTTAATAGAATAGCAGAATTGAAAGGAACCTTGGGGATCTTCTAGTCCAAACCCCTGCTCAAGCAGGAGACCCTGTACCATTTCAGACAAATGGTTGTCCAGTCTCTTCTTGAAAGTTTCCAGTGATGGAGCACCCACAACTTCTGAAGGCAAGCTATTCCATTTGTTGATTGCTCTCGCCGTTAGAAATTTTCTCCTTATTTCTAGGTTGCTTCTCTCTTTAGCTAGTTTCCATCCATTGTTTCTTGTCTTGCCTTTTGATGCTTTGAAAATAGTTTTACCCCTTGCCTTTATAGGAGTCTTCAAATAATGAAACACTATCATGTCACCCTAGTCCCTCTTTTCATTAGACTCGACATTCCCAATTACTATAACTGTACTCCATGTTTTAGCTTCCAGCCCTTAATCATCTTTATTGCTCTTCTCCTTACTCTTTCTATAGACTCAACATCTTTTTTATATTGTGGCGACTAAAACTGGATGCAATATTCAAAGTGTGGCCTTAGCAAGGCATTATAAAGGGGTACTAACACTTCATATGATTTTGATTCTATCCCTATATGAATGCAGCCTAAGATTGAATTGGCTTTTCTTTTTTTTTGACAGCTACAGCACACTGCTGGCTCATATTTAAATCTTTAAATGATTAAGTTGAAACAAATAAAGTCAGAATATTCCTTTCAGGGTTTTCTTTTCTGGAAGGGCATACTTGGCTGCATTTGCACAACAGGTACCTAATTTAATTTAGATTTACCTAAATTTTTGCTCAATTGGCATGGCATGCTGAACAACGAACTAACTTCACTGGCTACAATTTCACAAAACAGTGAGAAAACATAATCAAGGATAAAGCTAAATAATTTCATTACTAATTAGTAGGACAATTACGCCTACTGTAAGGGCTGATAAGGGTAAGATTAAAAATCCCTTGGCTTCATGATAATAGGAGCAAATAATAATCAGGATAGCAACAGTACTAATATTGGTAATAAAATATTGCAATTTATTTCTTTGTTAATAATTCATTCATGAATTTTGAGTAGCATACTGAAAATTCTAGGGTAGACCTGGAGAACACAGAGGAAGCAGTAAAACAGTTAAAAGGAGGGGACGACAGATCCAGTACATAAGAAATGCTTGAGGCCACGGGAGGAGGGCAAGTGAGAGAAAGAGACTCATATCATTGTATCATTAATTATATTAAGTATGACTAGTAGAGGAGAATTTACATACTTTGCTGGATTTTTAAGGTTCTGTTGTAAAACCCTACTAGTAATAAATACATTTCCAAAAATGTGTTTCTAGTTTTTTGAGCTCACAGATTTTGACACATTTCTAGTCCAACACTTTAATACTGTGACTAGGCAAATCAACTCACCAAATTAGCAGGCTGGATGAGAATTCTGAAAATGGCAATCCTAGTACATCTGGAGTGCAGCCAGTTTCATTGGAATGAAACTTTTGTAGGAAGCAATACGGCTCTGAGAATGGAAAATTAGAAGGATAGTCAAAGCTTACCTATTAAAAGGGAAGAAAGCTACACCAACCAGTATGTCTTCCCAATTATAAAGATACAACATAAAGATCAAATCCATTGTTTTAATTTATGCAGGTTAATTCTAAATATGTTAGAATAATTCTGTGTTTATTTTTCCAAAGGGATTTCTTAGTCACCATTCTTAGATTTGACCATTCTCTTTCGAACACATATACCAATCCTGGTGCTGTTTAATCTAACATGAGAGAGTAGTTCAGGAGAGTGTTAATAAGAAACCCAAGTGATGGAGAAAATAAGAAGCATTCTTAATGGAAGAATAAGTGCAACCCTTAAGTCTTTTGCAGATGCATCAAAGATTTTAATGTGCACTTCTGCTCTGTGTGATATGCACTAGACATTAATCACATTATAATTTCAAGCCAGAGAAAGGGCCATGTGCCCTGAAATAATGACCCAGTGATTTCTGAATGAGATGTTAAGTATACAAAGACTCAGGACCATATACATATACACTTTTCTTGGAAAAGGTGCTGGATTGCATCCTTTGGTAGTCAGGTTTACAATGCAAGCTAGACGCCATTGCCTCCTGATTTCTACTACTTCAACCACACTTTTGAAAGCTCTTTTTGAAAGGAAGTAACAAAAGAGAAACTCTTGACATTGTTGACAGGCTCCAACCTGCTTTTAATGCACAGTAGGCGAAGAGTGTTCCATTTAGAGAGGATGTGCTATTGATTCCCATCGTATCAAAGGCTTTTTGGATCCCCAGTTTCTGGTCTTTTGGGAAATCAATCTGAAACGTGGTGTTCTTCCTCCTGGAGTTGCCTCTAGCACAGCCATTCCATTTCAAAAAAATCTTCCCTTCCCAAGAGGAAATCATAACTTCCGCAGGCAAAGGATAAAAAAAGCAAATAAACATTTGTAGATATACTGATGAGACTTTCAAAGCATAACTGCTTTATGAGCTAGAACCCCAGCATCTCATGAAACACCAGCTCTAACTGTTAGATGCCTTTTTTTTTGTCCAAAAAAGCTCTCTTTTTTTAAAAAAAAAGTGAATGAAACATATAAAAAAAATCAGGAAAATCCCAAATGAAATCTTACTGGATTTTAAATAGCAACAGAGACTGCTATCCACACTGATTAAGAAATCTTCTATACCTTTCTTTAAGAGGCACATGTTTCTATATGGACTAATAGGCATTTAATGCTTTTAAGAAAGCTCTTATTTCCACAGTATGTAAGGTTTATACTTATATCTTGTACTCTCAGTTCAACTGGTCTATCAAACCTACATTTAAAAAAAAATGAGTGCAATAATAAAAACCAATAGTGTATGTCAAAATACTTTTAAAAGAGGCAGGCATTCAAAGAGCTATTCCCAAATTCCTATTCCTTTATCTAGAACCCTCATGTGTGATTACATTTACATGAATGAAAATAGGGCTGTATGCTACTTTTGGGGCAGCTGCATTTTCTCCACTCCTCCTCACACCTACACACATATACCAATCCCATTTCCCTCCATAACTAGCCTTCTAAATCATGTGGAGATTTCCCAAAATCAGTAAAACCTTTTGCCCAGCGCATTGTTCTACCCTCCAAGTTTAGAGACAAATCCTCACTTAAATTAAAGACCAAATGAATGGGAGTTAGATGCAACATGTATCTTATATTGGCATGCACAGATCATAGTAATCCCTGGGCTTTGTGCCACAAGAATGCAAAAGAGCTCCAAATTTGGCAGTGTTGCCGAACATCCAGTACATATGGTATATACTCGTAGATGTGTTACACAAAAAGCAATGTAAATCATACTGTGACCTTACAGCTGGAATCTACCACTGACAACAACATAGGATGAATTTACTTTGATTTGACTCAGTGCCTCTAAATTGTACATTCCTACAAGGGCTCCAAGCACTGGCCCTTCTACTAACCTTTTATTTTTTATTTATTTTATTATTTGATTTGTATACCGCCCCTATTCCGCAGACTTCTAATATGTCCTTTATTATACTTTTTTTGGCCTCTCCTTTCACCCCCTCTCCAGAAAGGGAAACAATCTGGTTTTTGTCACCTATCTCCTTATCATTTGGGGTGATCAGGCTGTTTTGATTCTTCTGCCCTATCTAACATACATTTTAGAACCATATTCATATTTGAAAGGTTCAAATATGATATGCCTCCCATAAACTTTGACATGATCAGCCCCATGTTAATTATAGGAGAGACTTGAATGTTCAGCTAGCACTCTAAACTAGAGAAATGCTGATGATTCATCTTCCAAATGTCAAAAGAGATAAGGCCAAGTAGGCAACTGGTGCATGAAACTTCACAGATAAAGTATCATCCCAGAGCCAGGATTCTAATAGCTGTTGTTTTATGATGGAAGAAGAAAAATGAAGCAGATGTCAGAGATTAAGGGGGGGGGGAACATATGTTTAGAGTCATAACTTTACTCTCTATAGGACAAATACTGCAATATTCAAATAAGTCCACAATGTGTGCATTCTTTATAGAAGGGGGGAGGGCTCAAGCTATTGCTGCATCACAGCTTCCACTACTGTATTTCTGCATCTTCTGGTGAGCCACAGGTTCCTTATCTTTACTACTTATCTTTAAGTAGGGAGGGTAAGAATGGCTACCAAATGCAGGCAAGAATAGGTAAGAATGGAGGGTGAACTGAAGATTCCCACCATTATTAAACTCAAAGGTATGTGTTATTAAGCTCAGATGATGGAGGTAAACTTTAATACAGATGAAAGAGGCTCTTGACTAGATTTCTATTTATTTACATTCCTAAATGAAGCTAGAGAGCCAGTCTGGAATAGTAGTTAATGCACTAGGCCTAGAAACAGACCGACCATGACTTTGGTGCCCTATTTAGGTATGAAGCCAGCTGGGTGATTTTGGATCAGTCACTCTCTCTCAGCAACATGTCCAACAGATCTTCCTCCTCCTATTTTCTGCATAACAACAACCCTGTGAGATGGCTTGGACTGAGAGAGAGTGACCAGACCAAAGTCCCCCAGCTGACTTTCACGGTTAAGATGGGACTTGAATTCCTGCTTTGCAGACTGGTGCCTTCACCACTAGACCAACTGTTGCAAAGACTCCTGCAACAACCAAGAAAACCATCACTCTAGAGCTAGGGGTTCCGGTTTTCCATTATACTTTGGAAGGTTTCTATCAAGGATTCTGCCAACTCTTGCCTCTGGCCCCATCTAAAACTCCCCTGAAGTTTGTATGAATCATAGAAACTTTCTATCTCTTCTGGATGATCTCTACCTTGATGAATGAAAAACTACCTCGCATATAACAATAATTCAATACACATGCTTTACTGATGTTTGAATGCTAAAGTTGAAGTCAGGTTTTATATTGGTTACATGATGCTCATAGCAAATTTAGAAAGGGATACAGGACAAATGGGGTCCATGAAGATGATGATACAGGACAAATACAATATGATCCATGAAGATTACTGAATTTTGAAAAGTCATATAGTCATATAAAACACATATAATACACAGCAAATCAATTAACAATGGTATTCTGAATTTTAGCTACCAATGGTTCCCTTGAAAAAATATAAATAAAATGCTACAAAGACATTTATTAAGCATTAGTTCATATAGTTACAGCAGAATGTGGATAGTAATAGTGATGAAATTATAAGTCAGTGAGGCTATACTGAGGGTGTTCCACATCCCATTGATTATCTAGAATTATCCTGGAAAGTATGAAAATGCTTTATACCAACAGATATATTATAACCTCCAGATATATGGGGTTGTAATTCCCATATTTTTCAATTAAATGAACCTTGGACTTGTAATCCTCGATATCTGTAAACCATCAAATTAGAGAAAACTGAGCTAATGCCTCAGGATTGATTGTCAGAAGTTCCCTAAACTTTCAGGTAAAGGTATGTGGGGAAGTTGGCCTAATCTTCCTGCGAATGCCAGGAGATGCATGGAGGCTCTTCAAATGTAAAAAAAAAAACCTCTATAAACCCCCCTCCCAAGTCATGCCTGACCAACTGAACAGAGAGCAAATATTTCTAGATCAAAGGGCACTGCTTTTAGCAGCCTTTATTCTTCATTTTAGAATTTAAGCAGGATCTGGACCGAATAGCACATTCTTTCCACCAGTACACAAATTCATGATTTTTTCTGCAGTGGAGGAGGCTTCAGTTTCAACACTGTATAAATGCAAACCAATTCTGGATTTGCTGTAATAATGTACATGTACATGTAGCAAAGAGAGAAACATCTATTATTCTGGTCAAAGGAATATTTATCCAGACACACTGCAGCAATTTTCCTGCAGCCCATTTAGGCTTTAAGGGCTACAAGTGATTCAATTGCATGTTGCAAAACAGAGGAACAATTGAGCCTCCATCATGATATAAAAAAAGGATCATGCTGCACTCTACTGCATGCTTCTGGAACTGGTCAGCTCAGATAAAGTACATTAAACAAATACATTATTATTTTGCTAACAAAAGTGAAAGGCTGAGCTTTTCTGAAAAAAAATGTGCTTCTTTTATGGAATCTTCTAGTTACTTTGAATTCCAAAATGAAGCTATTTATTTAAAAGTAGATATAACTTGATAAATACAAAATTCAAATTAACAATAAATGACAGGGAGCTTTCTTGTTACAAAATACTTTATTAATTTTCCAGAATTGATTTCAATTAACTTTTAACACTACGTTAAAATTTCTGAGAAGAAGCTACTCTGGTCTCATTTGTCTTCAGATCTGATCAATATTGTCTTTTTAAATTCATAATTCCCATTTACTATTTTGCACCTATTTGGAAAAAAATTAAAAATTATCAAATAAGTTTGACAGTAACAATCCCAGGACATCCTGTAGGTGGGCATGTATCCATATTGGAAATAATTCACATAAATAATGTATTTTATTATCTGGTATGGTTCTACTTAGCATGCCATATTCAACCCTGGTTAACAAAAGGAATTTGAAACAACAATTGTAAAAATTGATAAGGTAGAAGAGAAAGAGCAAACAATATTACTTTGTAAACTAGAGTAACTGTCTTGAAAGAATTACTGTCTCCAGGTTTTAAATTTAGAAAAAAAATAATGTTAAGGCACCAGGCTAAAAACCTGGAGACTGTGAGTTCTAGTCCTGGCTTAGCCAGCTGGGCGCCCTTGAAACAGTCCTTCTCTCTCACCCCTAAGGAAACAGTGGCATGCCATGAAAACTGCAATATATAATCCAGGAAGTCACCAGGAACTAAAAGCAGAAAGAAAGGAAAAAGATAGGCAAGGTATTTAATTCTACTACATTTAATCAAAGTTTCTGAAAAAAGTTCCATAATGTAATTTGACATGTTTAAATTTGCTGACATTTATTTAAGCATTGTCAGAGAGCAGCAGTTTCTATGAACACATTAATAGTAAAACATGCCCTAAATTTAAAAAAAAACACAGGAAAACATGAGAAAAATTCCCAAGAATGCCGCATTGTTGACTCTTATTTGGTGTAAAATTGAAAGAGAAACTTTGTCAGGTTTTCAAAAATTTGTTAATATAACTTAGGTACCGTAATGGAATGCTACCGGTCAAACAACCGGTCTCAATCGAACGCAGCACTGAAAATAAAGCATTTAGAAGCAGAGCTGCTTACCTTTTCAGTTAGCAACGGTAAGTAGAACAGTGGGGTGGGGTGGAATCAGCTGTAACGGGTGATTTAGATTAGCTAGCAAGCAGGAAATAAAGGACAGAAAAGCACAGGGGCAGGGGCACGGGCCCAGCTGACCGTTCGCTCGGCAGCTGATCGTCGGAGATACCAGTTCACCTGAACTGGTCCGAACTGGCTGAACCCCACCCCTGCTTAGGTACATCAAAAGGCTGATAATATAGCATGAAACAATATATATCATAGTATGCACATTTCTGTTAGAAAAAAAAATGTATACAAAGTGTGCACATTATGAAAAGTATACTAAAAAGCATTTCAGATTATTTTGGGCCAGGGCTAACTAGAACAAGTAATATTCAAATTAAGAAAATATTGAAAGAAAGCTCTCCTATCAAATTTATGTGCACAAGAGCCAGACAGAATTTGCAGGCAGTAAAACGAGAAACTCATCAAGTCTAAAATCAAAAGACTAGCTCACTTTTTCCAAAATTATAAACTTTTTAAAGAATGCAAATGAATTTGTTTTTAATTGTAGTAGCAGTGACAGCAAATGAACCACTAATTACAAACCCTGAAGTTAATCCTAAGTGATATTTTAAGAGCTTGTAGGAAGTTTTCAGAATTAAATATTAATTAGCTTATACAACAACTGAGGAATTGGTAATGTTCTATTTGCCCTGCGGTGATTCTTTCTTAGTTGTGCTATGGATGTTTATAGCATATTTCAGTGCAATTTGTGAACAGCAGAGAGCAGTGTTATCTAGATTATTCAGCAGCGTTCTTTGAACTTAAGGTGCTTTATATTAGTCACAGAATATGATTTTGTCGTAACTTTAAATCCACCCCAACTAACTGTCTTATCTGCAAAGCCTGAAGAACAAAAACTAACATGTAAAAAGTACCAAATATTAGATTTACTAACATGGTTGAAAAGAACGTATTATAGTTAAGTATATTGAAAAGGATAAAGATTTCCCTTTACAGTCATGTTTGACTCATTTTCGTTTCTTGGCAGAGGGAGCCAGCATTGTCCGAAGATATTTTCCATGGTCATGTGGGCAGCATGCCTATATGCCAAAGGTGCATATAGCCTTCCCACTGAAGTGGACCTATTAATCTTCTCATATTTGCATGCTGTCGAACTGCTAATGGGCAGGAGATGGAGCAGGAATGGGAGCTCACCCCATTGAGCAGTGCTTGGGTGCTGGAAGATCAGCACAAATATATTCTACCAGCTCATTCAGTTGAAAACAACTCCTTCCTCATCATGAAGGAATCTAAAAATAAATTCTAAGATGCTCTGTGCACAAAAAGCAAGAAAAAAATGTTTCCTGCTATTATTTGAAAGCAAAAAACAACTATGAATGCCTTGGCTAAGCTATAGTAGAATTTTCTAATTATACTGATTTTTGTTCAAAAAATATTCTTTTATCTGACATGAATCTGTCCTTCTCAGTTTCTCAATTGATTGTTGATCTTCTTTCTGCATGTATTTTTTGTGCTGCAGATTTCAGGGAATGAAAATGATTTGCTATTCATAAGAAAAGAGTCAGAACTGATCTGGCTTAATTCAGTCAATTTTCCAAGTGTGATCAACAAACTCTCTGTTCAACTTCTTTATTATAAATTACTGAATTGGAAAAAAATTGGAAAGTAAACTGGATTTAAAGAAGAAAGGTCTGTATTATATTAGAACACAGGTGTCAAATTCACCACGTCACGTTGCCATCACATGACATTTTGCAACATTTTTCCCCTTCACGGAGTTGGATAGGTGTGGCCTGCGCGTGATGTATCTGGCCCATGGGCTGCCAGTTTGACATCCCTGTAATTAGAATATTCTGCCTAATCTCAATGGATGGCAACACTTTACTGGATTTGAAAACTCTGCAAGGTCAGGAGCAGTCAGAATTTAGGCTTAGAGTTTTTCAGGGAATCCCATGGCTGAACCTAACATTAGAAAGTTCCCCACTCCATCCTACCTTGATCTCGCACTCTGATCCTCCATCCCACCTTGATCCTATCTTGGAATAAAGCAGTGTCAAATCACTTCTTTACTGACGCCAACACAATAACATAAACACATTAGTGAAGTCACCGCAGTTAAACTTTATCTTTGTATTATTCTTCACTATTTAAGAAAGAAAAGTATTGTACTCCCTGTGAATTGTGTTATATTTGTACATGAACTTAAAAATCAGCATTTGATCTAGTCATCAGAGATAAACTCTGAAGGAAATTGGAACAACCTCCCATCAAATAAAGGAAGCTACGGTTAATTAAGATGCCACATAGCAACATCCCAAGGTATGTTGGTTGCGGCAGCCAATGTACTTTATCAGCCAACATATGTATCCAGAAAGATATAAAAGGAAGAGATCTTACTGTCCTTCTCTTGTTGTCTCCATGATTCCAACCTTGACTAGAGTGTAGTTTATGTGTATGTGTTGTGTGTATATATACATATTCGTTGTTCAAAGCTTTTTTTAATGTCAATGATACAGCTGTCCTTACAATAACTTTATACTGAGAGCAACCATGCCAAGCCCTTAAGAAAATTTGACGTTAATTATACCATAACAAAGGTGGTTATTTTCAGTTAGCAACTTTTAAACCACAAGTCAAGATGGATAATTGATGGTAATAGTTTAAATGAGATCAGGTTTTTCAAATACAGTGAGGCTTTTCCTAAGAAACCAAACATGATTCCTCTCAGATGACATGGCTGCATTGCATTTTGGTGTTTTTTATTTGTTTGTTTATATGAAAATGAACTGATACTAGGCAAATCGATTCCAGGTCTGTGTTTAAAAAATATAATGTCTGGGAACAAAACTGCTCAACTGCTATATTCCAGGGTATTTGGTGTTTTAAATCTCTACAAGACCTATGTGGGAATCTGCTGCTTCAATTAATGGCTAAAGCTAATTCTCACTGTTGGGTCCCTGGCTATGCTGGCTTTGCAGAAGTGGTGGCTTTCATATGAAGGAAATAAAAATAATGATCTAAGATAATACAGATTATTTAGCCAAATTCTGATAACTCTGGAGGTCAAAAGGACTAAAGCTGATTTTAGAAAATGAAAATTTGATATAGTCAGCCCCTTCCTTCTCAGTTGGGAGCTTCACAGGAAAGGATTTTCACTAGCCTTTTATCTGCATAAAATCATCAATTTATTTTGCCAAAGAATTTTTCCCCTCCTTCTCTTGACTTAACATCCTACTCTGAAAGCTTTTGGAATAAAAATAGGGTAACACTTCTAACAGTTTAAAGGGAATGCTTATGTGAAGTGGGAAAAAGCATAAGGCACACATGCTGTTCTACTGTTGTTCTGTAAAAATAAAGCTGTGGGAGATGTAATTATTTATTTACTACCTTATTTACTTTGTGCAACTATGATGTAAAGTATAACCTTAATGTTAGTGACTCCCACTGAGTCAGCTTCAGAAGAATAGACAAAATTGTAGTCCAAATGTTGTTTCAAAAGCAGAGTGAAAAATTAATGCAATTCATGTCTTTTATGTAACCGTATATTTTTGTGTAATTCTATTGTTATTACAAATTGTGTATATTTACACAAATAATACATTATATGATGTAATTATGCAAATAATTTAAATTCAGAGAAATACCATCAATTAATTAGGCACATTTGATCTTAACCAATAAACTGAGATGAGATTTAATAACATCAACTATAAAAATAATTTATATTTATGTTCAGAAATTTATTGTACAAGTGTGGAAGAAATGGCAGGACAATATAGTGATGTGACATATTTATTTTTTCTTTACATATATAAGATAAATTTCCTATATCCTTGTTATAAAGGGTTTCATACTAAGGTTCATAAATTGTGTTACTAAATCTTGTTTTCTTGTATTCACTTTCCCTTTTTGAAATTCATAACTACAAAGCAGCCTGTAATATTTGAGACAAAAATAACAGCACGTACTGCATAGTCCATAGCTGGAGTAAATGGGTAAGCACCAGTATGTTAAGAACAATGTCTCAATTAGAATGTATTTGGTATCTTAATTAACTTTTCGATTACAATCAAGTCACTACTACATTTCATGTAATGGTTAAGGCACCAAACCAGCAAATTATGAGTTCTAGTCCCACTTAATGGATCAAAGCCAGCTGGGTGACTTAGGCCAGTCATTTTCTCTCAGCACAATTCACCTCACAGAGGAAAATATGAGGACTATTAGGTATGTTAAGTTAGTCATAAAGTAATAAAGGCAAAATAAAAATCAAATAAATAAAGGTAGCATCAAATATCTCTAGGTGTTGTGCCCATCCTCTGAAAAAGTAACAAAAATGACAAGAAATCCCGGTTGGTTTGAATCTTGCACTGACCTGAGAAAATCATAATGAATCATAAATCGTAATGATAGAATGATTGTAATGGTTGTAAACTACCATAAATCTTTTGGCTGTGTTTTAGTTTCAACCAGCAAGTAGCTTCTAAAGAAATCAATAAATTTTGAATGATGTTTTTCATGAGCCCTACAGAAATACAGTGATACCTCAGTATTCAACTGCTTTGAAACTCATCAGCCTTGATACCCAACTCATTTTGACTAGAAAAATTTGTCCCAATATTTGTCATTTATTTGGTACTCAGTGCACAAGCTAGAACTTGTTGGTGTTGGTTGCCTCATGACTTGTTACACTTTCCAGACAAAACAAAGGGTGACACATTAGTCACATCATTGCTTTTGCCTGTGCAACCCCCCCCCCCCCTTGCAGTCTTGCCTTAGCTTCTGTGGTCATTTTGTGTATTTTTGCTCTTTTTTTCCTCATCAGTACAGATAAAGTGAAATTTTTATTTAATGTAAGTATTCATTAATTTTTAGGTCGATTTCTCATGTAAAGTAATGATATACAACCCCATCTTTTTACATATTGCCTTAAAATGTGTCTTGCCTTTGGTTTAGGAAAGCATTAACTTTTTTTACATTATTCCTTATGGGAAAAATTTGCTTGGTACTTATCGTTTTTGGTACTCATCATGCCTTCCGGAACCAATTAATGATAAGTACCAAGGTGCCCCCTCTATATGAATGTGAATTAATATTCAAAGTCTCCTTGCCAATCTTCCTCCTTGCAGACCTGTGAAGAGTTTTCAAACATACCCAGCAGAAGAAGGCTTAATAAAACAGTCTGCCATTAAAACAAAGATAAAAATAATTTCCATAAAGGAAAGGTGATGCTGTGCCTGTGAATATGGGACTGAACATTTTATGCATGGAAACATTTCAACATTTGAGTAGTGTGTTGATGCAAAGGAAACCAGCCAAGATCATGGTTATGTAAAATGATTTCACAAACTGTTGAGTTCTTGATATGGGTGACCTATTTGAAAAGTCTATGCCATCATTTTAGTTTCTTTCTTATTGCAAAATATCAGGAAATTGTAACATACATTTCTGAAAATCATTGCCAAAATAATTGGGGGGGAATCTCGGATCACAAATAAGTGTTCACAAATAAGTGATCACAAATAAGTGTTCAAGGACTACATGTGGATGTAAAACTGCAGGTTGCTCACCCCATGCTTAGCTCACTTCAGAATACAGAATACAGATTATGCCTAACTCATAATTAAATGAAACCAAATTTGAGCTTGGCTTTATAAGCAAATGTCCCAGTCATCACCACAAATTTATCTTTGCTTACCAATAATATCCTGAAATTGAAACAAATGATTTCTGGATCAACTAGCATTTATCACAATTACATCCCTCTGAAATATCATATAATGTAATATTAATTAGCCACAGCTTGTTCAGGACCATGGCAAACCAAAGTACAATGGGTATAAAATATGCAACATTTATTGTAAAAAAAATAATCAAGGTGTCTTCTTTTAAATATACAAAAACATAAAAAACATAAAAATGTGGTTTAACACCCCCCCACCCCCATTTTCAATCCATTCTGAATAAATCCTCCTCACAGATAATGGTAACGGTTTATTGAAAAGAATAGCAGTTATGTTTGGAAGGAAATAGTGGAAGAGGCACATTTTTTTCCAGAGAATAAAACTCATTAACATAATAACATAATAGCAGAATTGGAAGGGACTTTGGAGGCCTTCTAGCCCAATCCCTTGTTCTGGCAGGAAACCCTATATCATTTCAGACAAATGATTGTCCAATCTCTTCTTAAAAACTTCCATTGCTAGAGCACCCACATCTTCTGCAGGCAACTTGTTCAACTGAATAATTGTTCTAACTTAAATTAATTCCATTGCACTATTGTATTCTAACCACTGCACCACCACAGCTCATTTACATTTAGATACATCAAGATAAATTTAGCCTGTTTTTATATCAGTTCCTAGGGGTCTATACATCAAAAAATATCTAAATGTTCTCAAATGTATAAGGCAAGGTTAAATGCATGTTTTAACACATGTGCACACCATGCCAGTAACTCAATTAGGAAAAGGTGAGACAAATGTGAAGAATTTTAATGGGAAGGAAAGGTAAAGTATCTGGCTGAAATCCTCACAGGTGGAATGTGGAAGAAGATGATTAAGTGATGCAGAAGTCAAAGCCAGTTTTTCATTGTACAATCATTTCTTTTGCAGATTGCCTGATTTCCCTACAGAAGACATCAGGAGGAAAATCTGCACTCTCCTGAGCTTTTTCAAACCATGAAATATCACCAGTAATACCATGGTATCTCTATCTCATTATCAGGATAGGTTGATGATTTTAATAGGCCCAAAAAGAGAGCAGGTTAAATAGCAAATATCCTTCAGGAATCATATATGACTACATGGAAATGTATCTGTTTACACAGATGTATCTGTTTACACAAGCTATGTGCCAAGTGCTAGGTTAGATGTATTTAAACTATTTATATTGCTGCTTAATTTGTCAACTGCAGCTCTAGCCGGCTTATGTAGGCTACAACTGTGGGCAATCAGTCAATGCAAAAATATTCCTACATATTATCTAAGTCCTTGCCTTACCTTTGTTATCTGTTGCTTGACTAAATTCCATGAGTGAATCCTCTGCAATTGAGGGAAACTCAATTGTCTTTCCAACTCTGGAAGACTGTGCTATGTTCAGAAGAAGGACTATGATGAGTTGATAGAAAACTGTAACAACACTAGATTTGTTCCATTTTATTTGTTAGATATTAAGTGAACAGGTCATAAAATGCAAGGTCCATCACTTGGGTTATGTTTTCATCACTCTGTGAATGTGGATAAATGAAATACCAATACATTTTTTAAATTAAGGAATAGCTATCTAATACATATAAAAGAGCCCCAATGGTCAGCAGTTAAAGACGCTGAGCTTGTCAAGTACAAAACCCAGCTTTAAGATCCAAGCACCACGTGACGGTGTAAGCTCCCACCCTTGCCCCAGCTACTGCCTATCTAGCAGTTTCAAAGCATGCAAATGCATTCAACAGGAAGATAGCAGCATTCCGTGCACTTCAGCATATAGTCATACTGGCCATCTGACCACAGAAATGTCTTCAGACAATGCTGATTTCCTCAGCTAAGAAACATAGATCAGCACTATCCCCTAGAATCAGACACAACTGGACAGGGGAAATCTTTATCTATCTAGTATATACAGTATTCTCCTATCCAATATTTTTTTTCTTTTTTACGACCTTGTAATCCCTTAATTCGGGTAGAGTCAGGGTGGAGCTGAGCATTTTCTGGCCAGATACCCTTCCTGACACCTACATCAGAGGTGTGGTGATGCAGTGGTTAGAATGTAGTACTGCAGGATAACTCACTGCTCACTCCAAGAATTCAATTTTGAGCAGCTCAAAGTTGACTCAGCCTTCTATTCTTCCGAGGTGAGTAAAATGAGGAGCCAGATTGTTAGGGACAATATGCTGACTCTATAAACCACTTAGACAGAGCTGTAAAGCACTGTGAAGTGGTATATAAATCTAAGTGCATGGATTTCACAGAAGTTTTATTTTATTTTATTTTTTTGCCCTAAGTGATAAACATCTTCCACATCCTAGGATTGAACTCTCAACCTTCTGAGTGGGAGGTAAGCTTCTTCACCATTAGGCTACCACATTGCTCACTTTCCTACCCAGTAGGAAAGTTACTTTTCAAGCAGTCCCATGCTGCCTTCTGATTCTGTTTAAGACAAAAGATTAAGGAGGATTTTATCCCTTCTCTATATAAGTTATTTAGATCATCACAATTAAATAGCGGGATTTACATACATTATTAAATTGACCATAACTTGTCTTGGTTCTATATTTGGATTGGTTGGGTGACTGACTGGAAGCATGGCACAGGAACAATATATAACCCCAGGATCAGGAGACCCTCATCTGAGCACATGCTCTGGGCTCAAAAACCAGGAGGTGCTTCATTGCTAAACCTGTTTGGCATGTGGCCTGCACACAGAGGGAGAACAACTGAGTTTGACATTTGATTCCTGCAATGAGTGTCATCTTTCTTTGGGCAATCCTCACACTGCCTACCTTGACAGGAATTCTTACATTCTATAATGGGCAGGTCTTACTTCCTTTTCCTTTTAAATCCTGCAATATAAATCTGGCCTCTTCATTTTAGGATAAGAGAACAAAGCCATCCACTGTTTCTTGCTGATTCAGCATTGTTCCTGTTCTGGCATTATTTAATAAGAACTGTGATCAGCAAAGAGAGAGCAGCAATTCTTGGGTGGGTTCTTTTGTTTTAGTTTCTGCCTACCTCCCACCCTATCTTTTTCTTAAAGAGAACAAAGAGGAAACTGCACTGTTTATTGCTGACTTCAGAAAATGATAGGCACAACTCTCAATGTGATTACATCTCAGCTCACTGAGGTTATGCTAATCTAGATCAATTGGTGATCTAGCTCGGAGGACCAAACCAAACTTTCAGGTAGCTGATAATGCAAACATTTTGAGGTTGTCAGCAAAACCTAGAAGTCTATAGGACAAAATGTTTTTTAAGGCTTCAACACCAACCTTCTGTTTTAGTTATGCAAAAGACCGTCTGGAGATTTCATCTGGCAAGCAGGGAGGGAAGAAAAACAGCTCAAGCCTTCTTTGCAGTCTTATTCTGGAAGAAATGCTGAGTAATCAAACATAAAAAAACTGTATAATAAGGTGGTTGTGCTGACTTTTGGACAGGTTTTTGCCACTGTAGTTTTATAGTGTATTGGCTAATTGTATGCTAGGAAAATATCAGAACAGTATCTGGTAAGCTTCAAGTTGGATTCATACTTGGATTCATACTTATACCAACAGGAAGAACAGATATGGAAAAGATGGAAAAAAGGCAAATCAAGTAAGATTGAGTTTGGGGCTATCAGATTTAACCTTAGCTATGACTACAAACAAAATTCCAGAAATCTGATTCATGCCTTTGACATTTTTTTAAACAATCTGGAATGGAGTTAGCAGGCACAATATAGAGAATATAGTAATATTGGGAAGGCGATTTTGGAGCTGAAGATATAGAGAGTTTTAAACTTCTAATTTCTGGTTTCTTTTTTAAAAAGGAAAAAGTAGGTCTATCCCTGTTTTATTTCCTGGATATGTATTTTTTACAGGCTCAACCAGGCAAATAAGGTTTAAGCAGCAAGACTTGCTAAATTTCCTTTACTACATTATGGAAAATATATATGAAAACTTTATATGTTTTCGAGGTGTAGGTTAGCAAGGTATTATATATACTTTAGAATATTTTGGATTTTCAGATAATGTTGCCCCAGGGTATTATGAATCTTTGGAGAATTTAGTTATTTTTTTAATTCTGAAAGTTTAGGGACTTTTGTTGTTTTTACTTTCTTATGGAGCACCACGGATATTATTACAATATGTGTCTAAAACTATTTCTATTTATATGCAAACATACACAGAGAGACATAAACCTACACACTATATATATAAACCCATACTTCAACATACATATGGTGTAGGTAGATGAGATAGATAGATAGATAGATAGATAGATAGATAGATAGATAGATAGATAGATAGATAGATAGATAGATAGAT